>VWZS01006331.1:0-22987 GCA_013397075.1 Rhabdornis inornatus
CAGAGCAGCTGTTACAGTGGAATCAAACGGGAGTCAATAGACCTGAAGGGTGGGTTCTAAGTCATGAGGTAATAGGAGAAGTATGTATAACACGTCAAGGAACTAACTTTACCCAAGATGTGGGGCACACCCCCTGTAAGACTATCCTAGTTACAAATGCAAGCAATCAGTCTTGGTGGCCCAAAGCTCCAGAGGGATATTGGGGAAAGTTAAGTAAAGGTAATTGTTTAAAGAACAATTTTACAGGACTGTGTTGGTATAAGAAGAATAGAGCCAACCCATACGAAGAAGTGAAAAGTGTAAAGACCTACTGGCAACAACCTGAATCAGTTGAATTAAGCTGGAAAGCTGCAGATGGGATATTTTGGATCTGTGGGAAAAGAGCTTATAATACCCTACCAAAAGATGGGGAGGGACATGTACTCTAGGAATTATCCAGCCCGCGTTTTTTACATTACCAAAGGAAAAAGGTAATGGAGTGTTAGGAGTTCCCTTATGTGAAACTCTGTATCGAAATAAAAGGAGCCCATCCATAGGGGGAACACAAATCTGGAAGGATGATGAATGGCCTCCAGAACGAATTATTGAGTACTATGGACCAGCTACCTGGGCTCAAGATGGGAGCTGGGGCTATCGCACTCCAATTTATATGCTAAATAGAATTATCAGGCTACAAGCCGTAGTAGAAATTACTTCCAACTGGACAGCCCGAGCAACAAAATTGATAGCTAAACAACTTACTCAAACTAGAGCAGCAGCATATCAAAATCGACTAGCCCTGGACTATCTATTAGCTGAAGAAGGGGAAGTGTGTGGAAAGTTTAAAAATTCTGAATGCAGCTTAGAAATTAATGATAATAGTAATTACTGAAATTGCAGAAGAAATAAACCGTACCTGTACCTGTACAAACGTACCTGTACCATGTACCTGTACAAACCTGGAACTCTATGCTTAATGATAATTAGTGAAATAACCTGTTGGGGGGAGCTTAGTGGAAGAAATTAAGTTTTAGGTTAACGTGCATTCTTAGGACTACTGTTCATCCCTTGTCTTGTTCCACGCTTCATTCGACTAATCCAGTCAGTGGTTCAAGGAATGCAAATTGCTACAAAACCAATAGACCCTGAGATGGCAACAAAATTAATGGCAGAAAATGAATTAAATCTAGTACAAGAAGTACTGACAAAATTTGAAGCCAAACCATGAATCAATGGGATAANATAGTATAAGAAGGGGCTATGGGCCGGCGTTCGGTGGAGCGTAGAGTGGGCAGTGACCCCTCATGTTCCCCAGCACACTGCTTGTTCTGTCTATATCAAATAAAGCAATCTAAATTTTGCTGAATATCAAGACTTTTGTCGCTCATTTATAACAATCAGTAAAGAACTCATTCCTACCCCCATATCTTTGCCTGGGAGCCCCTTAATTTCAAAATTATAGTAAATTGGAGGGAGGGGGGTTTACACTCTCCATTTCAAAGAGAGGTTCCTGTCTTTTTTTAGCAAATACCTGTCTTTCAAACCAAGACAACAGATCTGTAACTGTCCAGTAGCATTCTGTGTGAATTCTCAGAGAAAAAGAAGCAAGCCACTCCAAAACTATTTTCCCGACTCTTTAAAAGAACAGCAGCACCACTGGCAGGTGACAGCACTAAGGCAGTACAAGGGGAATAAGACATGCTCAGTACCTACAGGAATTGACTCCTGTGCTATGCTTAGTACCATGCCTACATCATGTATGAACTGATTGGGATGAAAGAAATAGGAAGACTCCAGGCATTTCTATCCAATCACAAAATCTTAACGTTACTCCCATGCATGCCACTTCCACAGAGACAATAATGACATAAATCCACATAAATTACCAACCAGTCAGGGAAAGCCCTATGGGACTCCTCACCCCTATATAGCAGCACAGGTATCTGTCACCACATTCTTCCACATACTTCTTTTCACTTTTACTCCACTACAAATCTTAATGCAATATCTTCAACACATTTCTCAGATTCTAAGCAACCATGCTCCATACGCTTTACAATATTCAATAGCCTTTTGTGACTTTATTTCCCTATCACCCTACATTTACTGAAAAGTCCAGAAAATTAGTCGAAATACAACTTTCCAAGTGACAAAAATGAGGAAGGCAACTAGGGAATTCATTCTGTGCCACTGCAATTACTGCTGGAGCTGGGTGAACACAAGTAAAATGAAAATGTGCTGTAGAGGGACATGATATATAACAACTGAAAGAACTGTCCAAAGTGTGCAAGATGACAGGTTTCCTACTCTAGGAAAGTACATGGTTTGAAAGCACGCACATTGTGCTCTGCATCTGAGCACAAATAACCTTGTGTGCCTCAACTTCCACTGCTGCAAAACTAACAGCATTTAGGTGCTGGTTTTGGTGGAATCGCTAAAACACTATTACTCCACAATATGGTTTAGTGGCCATGGTGGTATTGGGTTGAACACTGGACTTGATTATCTTGGAGGTCTTTTCAAACCTTAATGATTCTATGATTCTATAGAGCTAATTTTCTTTATAGAAGCTGATATGAGGCCGTGGTTTGAATTTGTGCTGAGGACAGCGTTGATAATTCAGAGCTGTTTTTGTTATCACTGAGCAGCACTAACACACAGCCAAGGCCTTTCCTGCTACTCACCCACCCCACCAGCAAGATGCTCCACAAGGAGCTGGGAGGGGACACAGCCAGGCCAGCTGACCCCAACTGACCCAGGGGATATCCCAGACCATATGACACCAAGCTCAGCATAGAAATCTGGGGAGAAGGAGGAAGAGGGGACATTTTGAGTGATAGTGTTTTGTCTTCCCAAGTCACCATTACAGGTGATAGAGCCCTGCTGTCCTGGGGATAGCTGATCACCTGCCTGCCATAAGAAGTGGGGAATTAATTCCTTGGTTTGCCTTGCTTGTGCATATGTTTTTTGCTTTACCTGTTAAACTTTATCCAACCCACTCAGTTTTCTCACTTTTACCCTTTTGATTCTCTCCTCCAGTGAGTGGCCCTGTGGGGCTGAGTTGCAAGCTGGGTTTAAACCATGACAATTTATAAACTTATCTAGCAGAGGGTCCTGAAAATTGAGTGGTGATACCAGACAACATTGGTACAGACGTAAGATGCATCATTCTGTTACTATTTACTTAAGAAGCACTGTTTGGAACACAGATCAGCAAGCATAGATGTGAAGTATTCCCGTAATACTTCCTCATTATATACTAGAAGCCATCTCTCCTTCACATTTAAAGTAATCCATATTTCCCAAGGATAATCGTAATTCTTAATTACAAAATGATGACTTAATCAGCGCACCTGTCTTTTAAGCATAAAATACATTTTTTACAAAGTATGTGCCTCTTTTGTGATTTCAAATAACACTGCAAATGTAGAAGAGTGAAGATCAACAGTCAGCAAACAGTCAAAAAGCTATCTGATGATGAATAACCTCCTTTGAAGTGGCCTACTTCAATATTGTTATTTTTGGAATTTCAAGCATTAATTCTATGAGCAGCCAGCCTACACATTTCTATTCAGTGGCAATAGAAGTCAGCTAATTTGGTATCAACTACAACAGGATACTATAGTTTATGTATGGCTTTTATCTCAGAGATAAGGACAAATCTGCCAAATTCCACAAGATATTTCCTTATTAAAGGTGAGTTTAGAAATGGAGGAGCCACAGTGTTAGAGTGCAGTTAAATCTCTAATTTTTTTTTCCATTGAAATGAAAACTTCACCCTTAGAAAATACACTTGAGTACCGAACATATTCACCAGCTTTTTGCATTTGATCTTAATTTGATGACAAAGACATTAAAAGGATGTCATATTATAGTAAATGCAGTTTTGACAGTGGGTTCACCCACCCATTGTACTAAGTCAGAAAAGGTTCTTGTAATAAAATGGCTCAAAATTTTCAAAGAATAATCTCAGAAGATGATTAATTTATATGTGAGCTTAAGAGAAAAAACCCTGTCACATTAATTTTCTTTTTTTTTTTCTTAAAAAGTAGTCAAAACATACTTGCACATTGCAACACCATTGAGTGCCTCCCTGAAAAATGACAGTGCATAAATTATAAAGCAGGCTTTTCACAGCAAACACAGACCTTTGCTCAAGTTAGAATAACATTCTCTTTATTCCTTAAGCAGAACATCTTTAGTATGTTCAAAAGCTGTTACTTTTTCGTTTTTTTTTAAATCAAACTGCAGTACTATGAGCTTAAACTTCTCTCATTGTATTGCTCCAGGCAGCAGATCTCCAAACACACGCACTTTCATCCCGTGAATATAGGTGAGAGAATAAACGAACGCCTGTTTTCCTGTCTTCAATATAAAGGCATTTGTAGCTAGACAAGAACCTGTGAGATATCAAACATGCTAATGAAACCTGACTGCTCTAAAAGGAGCTAGCTGAGGGCTTGGCTTTTGTTTGATAAATAAACATCTGAAGTTGTTATCTGCTGCAAACACTTCCATTTGGGGTCCAACAGTAACTTTCTTATTCTAACACTAATATTTAAAGTAACACCAGAATGCACTGTATGTTAACTGAATCATAGCATTTGTCTGACATAACAATATCAATATTGATTTCAGAAACTTCTTGGCATTGAAAATATAAACTTCCATAAATCTGGCAGAAAAATATAGGTATAATTCAATGCCCGAATAAAATTTCCTAACAGTTGTTTCAATTTCCTACGACACAGTCTAACTAGAAACCAATTATCATCCATAAGAAATCTTTCATCTCTTAATATAATATGTACCTATCTTTCTGTGAAAATGTAGTTAAGATTATAAAACAGTAAAACAACAAAGTGGTATTAGTGAGAAAAATACTAATTCACTACATCCTTTGTACCTGTTGAATATGCTGTATTTATACGACAGTCAGCTCCCAAACAGATGGCACCAGATCAAAATAGTTGCTTGTCACAGCATGCAAAGAAAAGGGAATTTTCTTTATCTGCACACACAGTTCTTTGAAGCTGCCCTGTGAAAGGTATCTCTCAGTTATATATCACTATTTCCCCTCTCTCCCCACCAAAAAAAACAAGATTGCAACCCTTTTTATTATGCCTAGGGGGATGGATGAAAAATTACAAACATTGCCAAGTGTGAAACTAGAAAAACTGCCTTGAAGTGGGTGGGGTTGTTTAGATCTTGGCAGCTGCTGTGTAATCAAAAGGTTTTACAAAAGCTAAAGTAATTTAAATCTTGTCAGAGAGGCTCGCTAATTCTGGTAGTTACTTTCCTGCAGACACCGTAAATTGATTAGCTTTTCACACAGCATTTGCTGGGGCTGTCATCCAGAGTGAGTGCTCTGTCTGTCCCCTCAACAGAAATAACCCACAGAAAGACAAGATTTTTGAAACAATGCAGAATCCATCCTTTAGGAAGCATTAAATGTAGCTAAGAACTAAAACTCTGGCTATTTGTTTGCTAATTTCTTTAAGTCCTGTTAACCAAAGAAATCAGTAAGGTCTAAAAGGTACTTTCTGTGGCTGACAGGGATACGCAGTACATCTTTACTGATATTTCTAAGAGAAGTCATAGGCATTGAACACACTAAGATGTAATTTTTCAACTGCATTTTGCTTAGAAAGTTGAACTTTCATCTAAACTCCTCACTTTCTCAGTTTTGATAAACTAGAGGTCGAAGATGGTGCACTCACTATAATGCCTCAGGCGATATAATAATAGTTACTTCTTTAGACACACTGGCATCCAACTAGACTGGAAAAAAATCTCAACATTCATAATAGCATCAGCATATGCAGATAGCAAGATTAAGGTTTCATGGTAGAATGGGATTTTGAAATTTTCTGGTTTTAATGTATAATTCAAAAGAACTATAGAACGTGGAAGTCATCTGCACCTGGGCACCTGGACAGAATTTGAATAGCACACCTGTATACACAGCCTGTGAGGAATTGCTAAGCATCAAGCAGACTCAAGTTTTTGTTTAAAAGCCAAAGAGCAAATACAAAAAGCTTGAGCACAATTAAACAACAAGTGTTTTTTAAAAAAAAGGAATATTAATCCTTTGCTGAATGACGCATTATCGTTTTGTATTTATAAATCATATATTCAATTGGTCAGATGTCTTCTAAGATTCATATTGAGTCACATACCAACATGCAATCAAATTAAGTTTAAAAAAAAATATATATTTTTTTAACATATGATATGAAATGCATAACAACTCCCAAGGAGAATGCCACAATATAAGCAGAACACCTACTTAACTTCTTTTTTTTTCCATGTGCAGACATATCTATGATTAAAGTCTGAGTTCCCATGGTTTTGATGCATACAAATATGCACTACACACAGTCTCAGCATGCACTCATTATGCAGTCACAGCAAAAAAAAAAGTAAATGCCTCACTGAATAAGAAGGAAGGAGGAGATTTTTCACCAGTTCTGTTGAAAGGCAACAACAACTTAGAGGAATTATTGCATATCCCCTGTTTATTCATCATTTGGGATAAAACAGTTTACTGATATAAATAGCTAAAACAGTAATTCAGCTAAAAATCATTTCCAGAAGCTATAAGCCTCAAAAATTCCTTACCATTCTGTGGTAGCCTACAGCTGGCCTGGAGGTCCCACAATTATAAATACTCCCAACTTTATAACTGAAATGTGATTGATAATATAAGTACCTCGATTATGTAACTTGATCAGTGAGGACCATTAGAGAGCAGGCCTAGACCACTGGGGATGAGAGCAGCTATTGGCTGGTTGACTGAGTGACAACTGGTTCAGCCAATGGGGATTGACCGCGCAGTCCTTCTGGTCTCTGTAAGGAGACCTGTACTTAATAAAAGCTGACTGTTGTGCGTGAACCTAGTGTGTCTTGTCGCATGTCCGCCTCCCAAATTGTGACACCATTCAAAGAGTAAGCAAGTATATAAGATTAACTAGAAAATGTAAAACCTGAGTAAATTATTAATTTAATTTAAGCCAAAAACAACAACCTGCCCTTTAATATTTTGGGGATAAATGATATCTGTTCAATTACTCAGATGCCCAGACAATGAAAGCAAGAGTTACTCCAGGAGATGTGGTCTAGTATTTTACAGAATTTTTGTTCCATGGTGGATGTCAATGAACCTGTAAGTTTCAGATATATTAAATAATACAGATTAAGATTCAAAGTATTCTAAAAAAGACATTACAATGATTTCCTATGTTTCGGACTGTATATCACACTTTAGCATCCACAGGCAAACCCTTTTATAAGTGAATAGAGGGAAGAATTTATTTTTAAGAATGCAAATGCTGGTTACATATTTAAATTAATGAAGCATGTGATGTAGGTCAAGGACGAACTAGTGAGAATTGTTTTTAGTAGTTTTCATGTTACCTGCAGTAATTTTCACACATTCTTAAATTAGTCTGTAGGCACTTTGAAGGTTAAAGAACAGTGAACTTGGAGAACAATCATGGAGTTCAATGTGAAGAACAGCTTAAATCATATGCTGGAATGGTGGCATTTCAATTTTGCCAGAGGCAAGATTGTGTTAAATGGAAACTTGTTATGTAAAAATACAGGTAAGAAAGAAATAGTAAGACTAGAGCTGTGACTGAAAAGTACACATTTCTCATATTTCTTTCCTGCAATGTCTCTCCTGTTCAAGCTGTACAACCTACGGAGTCAAAGAGTGCAGTGACTGTAGAAATTAAAAAAGTACTTATCAATAAGGCAAACAACTGTAAATTATGGAGTGGGATTTTGAAAGTATATATCTGGGAGATCAAATGCTTCCCAGCACACCAGGAATGACATCTACACTTATTATTACACACTGATTATTTCGTAAGTTCTTCTACTTCCATCTTAACACTACTAGAGGTTCATAGATTTTACCAAGACAAGACTTCCACAGAAAACTAGCAGCTGGAACTACACTGCTGGGTCATTGAGCCAAATTCTGAAACTCCAGCTACTAAGTTTTAGACTGGTACGTGGCCAGGCTTCAGCTCAGCTTATATTGTGTACAGCCAGTGTGATACCATAGGTGCCTACACTAAAGTAAAGTAGGTACTTAGAGAAACGTGGACACTAAGTCAAGCATTTAAATAACTTCACTGGCAGTTTTAGGGTAACCTTTTTAACAGATGCAGAGAGTTAGAAAATATCTAGCATTTCTCTTTCCCCTCTAGCCTTTTCTTCCTTGTAGTGGTTGAAATTTTACCACTCTGCTGCTAACAGGATTTGCACAGCCACTGTTGCACCTAAGGTCTAAGGCAAAAAAACTCCCACCCATCAGAACTGTGGGCTTTTGCTGACTGTTTTTGATGGTTTAACTTTTCTGTTGAATATTAAAACCAAGTCTTACTTTTATTAAAAATATTATTGCACAATTATTTCCTATTTTCAGCAATGTAAATGCAGAATTATTTCCTATCATCAGCTACTACTGATCTGCCTTGCTAAATGCACTCCTTTCTGCACCTTACCTTCCCTAGCATGCTGGAATAACCATGCTACAATTGTGGAACACCTTGAGTTGCAAAGAACCTTTGGAGGTCATTAAGTCTGAACACCCTGCTCCAAACAGAGCTAAGCTGGGTTGATCAGGGCCTGTCCAAGCAAGCTTTGAGTAACTCAAAGAGCAGAGAATTCATAAGCTCTCCAGACAGCCTGTGCTGCAGTTCCCTGTTGTAAATTTTGGGTGTTTTTTCACCAGGTTTAATAAGAACCTTCCTTGATGCTAACTGTCAGAAATTATTACCAAAACAAAGAATCTGAAAATCTTGTTTTGATCAAACATAGCAAAAACTTCTAAATTATTTTGCTCAGTTAGTAGAAAAATTCTGGAAAGTTTTAAGTCCCTTAGAAAATACTAATAAAACCTGTTTTTACCACTTAGAAGCGAAAGGAAGAGAAGGGGATGCAACATCAGCAAATTATCCACTGAGTCTAGGTTGTTTTATTCACTGTAGAAGTACTGATTTCATTGCCATATTTGAAGAGTGCTTTACTATGTATACTTTTACAAATAGGGAGTCTAAGTACCATCAAGTGCCTTGCATAGATTCCCACCAAAATATGAGCCCTGTTGATGCTCTCTGTAGGTTTTGCAAGGTAATATCACATCCATTCATCTCCCCTCAGACCACCTGCTGGTCACTTTCTGACATTCCAGATTTCCTATGAGCCATTTACAGAGGTCAAAGGTGGCTGCATTATACCAAAAGCATTGTATTTTCACATTAAGGAAAGTCTCTCACCAGACACTGTGACTGGTACATAAGCAATGTACTCAAAGTGCCTTTTTAGTCAGTTGCAAGCACTTGTATACTTGCAACCCAGTAGCTGTTGGATCCCAGAAACCTGGGGTTTTTGAGCTTTCTGTGCTTTCTGGCACTGACCCCCTGGAGAACAGTGCTTTTGACCTGAGGCCGTGGAGAAGGCTTCCAAATTTGAGTAATGGAGTTAGTGTCACAGGTGTGTAGTAAAATAGAAGTGTGTGATTTCACATGGTGAAGGCTTTTAAATTTGAGGGTTTTAGAATATAGTAATAGGTATGGGACAAGATGGAGAATTTTGGGTGGTGTCTCCTTTCACTGTTCTTCCTTCTTCTTCATGATTTCAAGTAGTAGTTTCTGGTTAGACAGTTAGTGCTGCACTGAGGGTCATGGGAGTTTGGTTATTGGGTCAAAAGTACAAATAATATAGGTGTTAATTCTCTATTAGACTGTTTAGCTTGAAGAGACCTTATAACTAGTTAGGTTGATCTCCATTTTGCTCGCTTCTAGCTGGTGGCTAGAAGTGTTGCTGAACTTTCTGTACTCTAGATACCAAGCCCGAACACGAGGAAATTTATCCTCTTCTTGTTTTTTAATCCTGGCTCTGAGTGACGATAGAAGAAATTTCAGGCAAGCCACTAATTAAGTGGTGCAAATACAACCCCGTTACAAGCAGCTACTTCAGATAATTTATTAAGAGAATACCAAATAGATTCTTGTCCCTCTTTCCACAGAAACATCTAAACTTCTAATTTTGCATCTAAATGCCAGGACTTACCAGTTCATGATCTGCAAATCACAATGACAGAGATGCTTTAAAATTATTTTATTAAAGTACATTTTACAAGATAGCTCATTTTGATTTGTGAGATAGGTAACCTAAAAAGTGCTTTCTGTGTTTCCAAAGGATGTAAAACAAGATGATTTTCATTCTTTGATGCTGTCACATCATAGAACATACAGGAAAAGCCAGCAATATACTATATAAACAAATATGAGCAAGTAAATCTCAACAATGAGTTGTATAAGACCAACAGTATTTCCTTGTTGCTGCAATTACACCTTCTGGCAAGGTTACCATTCATCGACTGAAGGTCTCTCCAACAAGAACCTCAGCCAACAAATTATTAAAACACTGTACCTCATTTTCATACAGTATGAGGGTAATGAGAGCAATATCAGTCACTTTTTCCTTTTCACCCTTACATACACAAACGGCACTGGAAGCACCAGTCAGATTTAGACCACATGTTGATTCCATAACTGCCACCAACAAATACTTCCTTATAAAATCCCTAATATTAACTTGCTGCTATAAGCAGCTCCAGATGTTCAACTGTGAGCCATATGTGCAGGATGTGTTAATACTAAAAAAACCTTCAACTTAGTCTGTTGAACCAGCAAATTTTGATTACTATTACAGCTGGATCTTTACATGCTAATTAGTTTCACAAAATCAACATTTGCACATTACAGAAGATTCTTACGTAGGGCAAACAACGAAAGTCACAGAACAAATACGTTTGTTTGTTGGGGCTTTTTTCTGCTGGACTCATCAGAATCTTGTTTTCAGATAAGTCAGTTGTCTTTGAACAGATTATTTTTATTATTTTGGAAAGTAATCCCAAGAATTTGTTAAACTTGAATAATCTGACACACCATTTCATGTTCCAAATGCTACACACAACTACTGGTATATGGCAACACACATCACTGCTCAATGAATTGTTTACAACAGGCCAGAGCTTTGACAGTGTCTCAAGGGAGTGTCACTTGATGAGACAGACTTTGTGTCTGATCAGAAGCCCTCATGCAAGTGTACCAATCTCACATCTCAGTTCCAAAGACAGGACAAGAACAAGGCACAAGCACAGAACACAAAAGCACAGCTTTGCTTCCTTGGAAATGCACGTAACAAGGAAATCCTGCTTAAAATGCCCAAAACCCTTAAAACCCTTATGTGGCTGGGGCACTGCATTAGGAAGATGGACCCTAAAACCTTTTCCCAGGCCTCATGTATTCGCATCTCCCTTGGGATAAAAGGTAGGTCATAATTTCTGGAATAAAGCCACATGTCTTCCAGTGCCCCTCCCTGTCTATCTGTATATTAGGATAGACCATCTCAGACCTAATAGGAGTGTTGAAAATATGTTCATTAATGCTTATATGACAGTTTCATAATTAGGTTACGAAGGATATCTAAGGAGTGTGAAATACAATATTTTTTAGTTAGATCTAATTTCTGTTATCTCCTTTCTTGTGGTTGGTCAGCAGGTTCTAACCCCAAAACTGTTCTGCCAAGCCCTGCTATCTACCTTTTTGCTCTGTTTCAAAATAATCCACTTCAGCTCAGGTCTAGACTGCCACCATCAGCATTGCTACATATCCCATTATACAGCTACAGCAATGATTTATTATTCAATGACAACAGTGTAGCAGAAGTGCTAGCATTAGGAGTCTTCATATATATTATGAGTTCGATAAAATAATCTGCTGAAGATCTTTTTGTTTCTCTGATGTACAAAGACATTCTCTACAGATAAGACAGCAGATCACATAGTAGTAAGTATGAGTCTCAGTAGGAAACCAGTATGCCTTATTTCAAACCTGTCAACATTTTTTATATATCTACAAAAAAAATATTCATTGCACTTTCCTCCTACAAATTCTCTAAATTACATCTGCTTAATACAGGACATACATTCTAAAGGCCATGAATGGGAAAAAAATGCACATATTAATAAAGTCAGAAAAGCATGCTAAGTTTTCTCACATCTCACTACTTTTTCACTTTTAATAACATAGTGTGCTGAGCTAAGGACAACATTCCAACAGAGGTACATACATATTTACATTCAGTGACAAAAACATTTTCCCAGTGATTCTGAAAAAATTGCAAACTCAAGGCTTATTATTAACAAGCTGAAGATTACTAATTAATGATTTTACTTGCAAAGAGCAATGTTTTAAAACAAACAGCTACATTCATAATTAATAGGAATAAAAAGTTTACAGATGAATTGATCATTTGTTGCTTTTATATATTGGCTAAGAATTGATGTGTTGCAGAATTACAGTGTGGAGTGGGGAAGCATCCATTCTGTGAAAAAAACATCAGCACTCATCACCTATTTGTTTATTCTCTTGTTTCTGAAGAGAAAATTACTCTCTTGTTTCTTGTTTTGCAAAGAAAATTACTACCCGTCCGTGGTAACTGGCAATTAAAAAGGAAAAAAAAAACAAAACTCGAATTAGCTACAGTAACTACTATCTTACTAAAATGGAAGCAGGCATTTAACAAAACAATTACAGCAACAAGTTCCTTCATATGTCCAGTTTTTTTATGCAGAACATATAGTATGGGTGATGATGTTTCTGGTAGTTTGTGACGTATTGTACAACCATTTGAAACAGAGATACAATATGCCATAGACAATAAATTAGTAAACACTGTAGTGGCTTCACAGTCCTGGTCTTTCTCATCAACAGGATTCCATAGTTCCTGAGGTTAAAAACTGTTATGGTTTTAGATTTTACTCACTCAGCATTGAAATAATTTATATGTGGGAATCTAAAGTTGCAAGACTTTATTACACTGCACTTGCCCTATGCCATTTTCACAGGCAGTAACAACACTGGAGGCTCTACTGTCTTCACCACTGCCAAAACTGATGTATCAGACTTCAAGAAAGTTTAAATACTTATATCCAGAACTGTTATTTTCAGGCTTTGTATAGATTTAACTGCATTTAGTTTTAACTCTGGTAATTTCTGTGCACACTTTAAATTCGTATGCCAGAGGTTTAAATGCAGCAGAGGATTGTTATTACATATTTACTTATATAGATGCATCCCTCATGTATGTTGATGCTAACAAGAAAGTAAAGACACTTCCAGAGGAGGTAATACCTCCTTCTGATGAGACTCATAGCAGGATACTTGTCGATTCTGAGTTCTGTATATGATCAACTTACTCATTTCACAGACTTTTATCTGCATTCTCATCAATGAACATATAAATTAAAAATGTTCAGTTTTCATGGGCTAAACATATGTAATCATGTTTTAAAATGTCAGCTTTTCTTTGAATGTTTGCAAGTCAAAATACTTTGGAACGCTCTACTATAAATTGTTTGTTGTTTAATATAGAGGCAAAAATATAGAACTGTCAAAACCCCTGGTCCTGGTTTAGGGGACACCCCCCAAAATGATAAAACAAACAAAAAGAATCAGTCACAGAGAGACTGGGGTTGGAAGGTGGTCCAAGCCCCTGCTAAACCAGGGTCACCCAGAGCAGGTTGCACAGGGTCACACCCAGACAGATTTTTAATATCTCCAGAGAAAGAGACTCCACAACCTCTCTGGGCAGTCTGTTCCAGTGCTCAGTCACCACCTCAGTCACAGTGAAGCACAATAGCAAAGAACACAATTCACACAGAATTGAAAAGGGAGCAGATTAATCACAAAGTTTAAATTGGAGTATAAATATGAACTTAGTCCTACAAAATACCAAACCTAATCAACTTAGGTTTAAAAAACCCTCAGACTCACAAGAAACATGAACTTTAAGAAACTACTGAATAATGTAACAAGGTGAAAGAAGAAAAGTGATGAAATAAAGGATGCAGAGATACTGAACTTACTACCACTGCAGCACTTGAGTTTACATTTTATAGAAACCTTACAGACTAACTTCACAGGGCACTACCAGCCCTACATTTCTGGATATGCTCAAGTTGGCACCAAAGCTTAAATTCTCTATTACAATAGAATACTATGATCATCCCATTCCAGATTTATCACTTTGGCCACACTCTCCAGATTCCCTCTTTCTTTGCATATAACCCTTAGGACTGGGCAGTGGATATTATGTTGCCTTTCAACTAAGCTTCTGCTGTCAATAAACACTGAAGATTCTCAATACATCTTTATCTAGAACATTCTGCTACTGTTTTGATGCCAGGTATGCCAGAGACGTAAGGTTTCATCTAACACAACTAGCTTTTCTCTTTTTTTCTTATGATTAAATCACTATTGGCCTTTTCTCGAAAGAAGTGGCATCCTTTCTTCGCTCTGAGCATGAAGACACCACACTGATTGAATGATCATCAATACAGTTCTCCCATGACATTATGTGGCTTTTCAGACCATTAGAATAAGTTCTTTTTGCTTGATCTTAGCATGCTTGAGGAGCAGGACTTATGGGTGCCTCACAGGTGTTTGAACTTCTGGGGTAATGAAACAATGCAGGAGCTGCAGAAGAGTTGTAGTGCCGGTAGTGAAGCAGGAATAGGATCGGAGCTAGGAGTAGGAAACCAAATTAGAACTAAATGAAGCACTTAGTAACATGAAGCTTAATGCAGACAGTTCTTGATTACTCAAATACACAGTCTATTGCACTGCACAAGGTGTCAGTGTCCTCCCTCCCTTTAATTCAAAAATTTCAGTTATCAACGTGAGTGTTATGGTTTTGATTTGCTAATTAAAATATATTTATTTTTTGTTGTGAGATAGAATTAGTAGAAGTAAGGTAGGTTTAAAATTTAAGAGGGTATAAAAAGAAATTTATTAACTATACAAAGAAAAAAAAAATTTAGAATAAGATTTTTAGATTACTTTTTTTTTAAACTTTTTAAATAATGAAATAAACATATAAAAAACTACTTTAATTAATTTTTAATTTAAACAGGTTTTTTATTTTGGAGTGTGAATATTTTTTTGTTAGGTTATAGGGATTTTTTTATAAGAAGGTAGAAAATTTTTTTTTTTTGTTTTATTTTTATGATTTTGTATTTGTTTGGAAATTTGTAATTGTGGTATTTTTTAAAATTTTATAGGTTTTTTTAGAGTTGTATTTTTGGGTTATGGTTAAAATATATGGCATATTATTTTTAAGAATGAAATGTTTTAAAGTAAAGGGGGTTTTTTTATGTTTTATTTTTAGNTTTTTATAATTTTATTAATTTTTTTGAAATGCGTATTCATGGTGCGAAAAGTAAAATATAATAGTTTAACCTAAAAAAAAAAACTCAAAAAAAATTTTTCTCTGTAAATACTCCCCTAAAAATTAATAACCAATTAAAAACTAGTTTAATTATTAACAACATAAAAAACCAATTAAAAAAAGTTAGTTCACTCCATAAACACACATTTTAAAAAAAGTAATCCAAAACTAAACCCTCTTATCTTTTCCAACAACAATACAAATAACAAAACCCAAACCTAACTCCACTGCAGGCCTGTAGGCCTGATAAAAAAACAAAACCAAACCAAACCCCCTATCTAAAAAACTAACATATCCCAACAAAAAAAAAAAGAACAACCCATAAACAATAACCAAAAAACTCAAACTAATAGAAAAATCCCAACCACTTTTCTCCCCTTTCTTCCCCAACATAACTAATTTCCAAAATCCTAACAAAACTCCAACACTATAACCTTAATTTTTTTCTTTTCCCTATACAAAAATCTTAACTCTTTCAATACTCAGATAAAACTTACAACTTTTTTCAATCCTCCCTAAAAAAAAAAAAACTTCTCACTCCAAAATAAACAAAAAAACCCTGTTTAAATTAAAAATTAATTAGTTTTTTACGTTTATTTCGTTATTTAAAAAGTTTTTAAAAAAAAGTAATCTAAAAATCTTATTCTATTTTTTTTCTTTGTGTAATTAATACATTTCTTTTTATACCCTCTTAAATTTTAAACCTACCTTATTTCTACTCCTAATTCTATCTCACAACAAAAAATAAAATATATTTTAATTAACAAATCAAAACCATAACATTATTTGGTTCATTGGCCGGGAAGAACAAACTTAAACCAAGACAATGAGATATTTTCAAGTTGATTTTTTCAAGTAAATTATAGTGCAGGCTACTAAAACAATCTGTTCTAATCATCACTGTTTCTGCCCTAGAATGGAAGCAGTGCTGTCCCCGAGGAGCGGCACAAGCGGCACAAGGACGGAGCCGAGCAGCACTCGCCCCTGGCACAGCCTCTGCGGAACCAGCCCCTGCCACACCTCAGGAATGTTCCCTGGCTCCTGGCACCACCCAGAGACAGCGGCCACAGCGAGCCAGCAAAAGCCCTCTGGACCAGCTCATGCAACCAAAAGGATGGAAGAATGCATATTAAACTTCGAAGACGAAAAAACCCCCCTCATTTAAGAGCTGTATGTTGAGCTCTCGTTTTGTGAGGGGATACAAGGTATTTTATAGAGTTTATCTACAATGAAGGGGATATAAGCCCTCAATTCAAAACTACGTTCAGATTTTCGACAAAATCGACCTATATATCCTTTTTATTTATGCTTGCTGATGTATTAGAAATTAGGTTCGTTTGACATGTTTATTAGTGATAAAAACACAATATAGAGTACCCCAGTGTACATTTAGATTAATGTTGTATTGCATTGTTTGTTACATAAGTTGCACTGTTCATAGTTGTCATGGTATCTTCCGTTCTCCCCCATCGGTCCGTGACATGGTCGAATCCTTCCTTGCACCCCCCCCCCCCCCCCCCNTCGGCGCGTCCCATTGGTCGCGGGTCTGTTCTTCCCCCTCCCCTTTCCCTGAGTTTAAAAGTGCCCGCCATCTTCTCTCTCTCTTTCTCCTCTCACCATGTGGATGACAGAACACTGTTGACCATTTTTCCCACGGGAGAAAAGAGCCTCCTTTGTTTTTTTTACCTTTGTCTAGGAGGATGTCCCATCCACCTCTGGTCCAGAGCTAGCCAGAGGGACTGGAGAGAAAAGAGAACTACCTCAGATTAATACTACAGGAATAACTGATAGCATACTGCTTTCTCTTTGCAAATATACCTAAAGAAAGGTAACCCTTTGTTGCCCTGGTGTTTTTTGCCTTCTGATGTTGATACATTCCTGTTACACTTTCTCACACCCTTTCTGATAAACAGAATTGTTTTGCATCCCTCTTTGGAGGAAGCGAGCATTGAAGGACAGGTGATTGATCCAATGGAGTCAAGAGGTCTCATCATCACTGTCCAATTTGTGCTCACTGTTGGGATTCTATAAATACACATGAAACTAAAATAAAGTTCTCTTTTCCTGCTCAACTTCCTGGGAGTCAGAGTGTCTCTCTGTGTGGTAGCGTCACAGTGCCACAACCCTTCATCTAAGTAGGCGCATGTGATGAAAATGTACTGTATTTGCTAATGGGGACAATAAGAAAGTGGAAATCAAGACACCTGACAATTAAGAAGGCAATTAATTCCAAAATACATATTTTTTTAAAAATCCTGAAAACTCACAAAACTCATTCAGTAATATACATAAGAACTTATTAGGAAGAGGAAGTCAGAAGCTAACTATTTTTAAACCTTATGTAGAATGATAAAACCAGTTTTAATCATCACACATCAAATCAATCAGTTCTGTATTTGACTTTTATACATTTTTCTAATCATCACAATCATAAACATGCACAGCAACTCTACACAGACATCTATATGCATATGTTTTGCAAGTTTCCCCTTTATTGAAAATATTTTTAGACAGCAAGAACAGAAAAACAACCTGTATAAGCTAGAAGCAACATCTTCCCTGAATTCTTTAATAGTTTTCTTCCCAGTAATATAACAAATCATTTATTGGTACCTGCTCTAAGAGAGGCTATATAGACACTAATATTCCAAACCAACCAAATAAAAATGACCTCAAAAGCTCCCAAAACACAAGTAAAAAAACCTTCCAATCAAAAAGCCAAGAAGAAACAGAACTAATGTGAACTTCCTGATGTGGAACTCCCTGCAGTTCTCTCAGGGAAGATAGCTCAGAGAGGAAGATAATTCAGAGGGAAACTGCATCTTCCATTTTGATTAGTTTTATCAACAGTCAAAATAATGTTTTAGTCATAAGAGAACATACAGTGCCAGTCAGGAAAAGCAATTGCTTCTGCACATGAATTCTTTTTCTTACAGCTCTTGTCAGGAGTATCTTTTGTGGTTAATTCAAAATGGTGAGGCAATTAATTTTCTTTTTTAAGTGTCTCCTGATTAGATGGAATGAAAAGGTACTTAGCCTTTTCATACAGTAGAATTCACATGGTAGAATTTGTGGAAGAACTCCCAGGCATTTTAACTGTCACATAAAGTAGATTTTACTAAGGAAACAAAGGAAGTCATTAATATTTTAGTTTAGTAGTGCAAACATTCTATTACTTATCTATTAGAAACAGCTCTTTATGATTTTTTAAAACTTGCAGTAACACCTTGCATCTTAAAAGAGATTAAAACCCCAAATAGTTATAACGCTAGACAGACAGACAGCCAGCATCAATTAGATGAAGTAAAGATACCTACTCCCTTTATAGCAGGAGTGCAGATTAATTTTTAAAAAGTTTTCAGCATTTCAGAGGGCATGAACCCTGGTTGAGGACTTACGGCCATAAAAAGGTGTTGAACAATCTTATCTTTTAAAATGTTTTATGCAGCCACATACAGCAAAGTTGGCTGTGGATTGGACATAATAATCAGCAGCGGAAGGAGAGCTCATTACTACAAGCTCCCCTTCCCCTGCACGTTACCTCAGTACAAAGCCATGTATCTCAATCATAAAGATTGCTATGGAGAGCTACAAAAGTTGTTTCTAAATCAGCTAGCTTGGGGCTCAGCCTATAGCTGCAACCTTCTTTTAACCTTCAGAAAAGCCGAAGGACCAGAATAGTCTCTAAATATTAGCCATCTATAAGTTTAGAAATATATCACTTAGCAGATAAAAGTCACCAGCAGACCTGACCTGTCTCATGCTGACACCAGCGCAAACATATGAAAAATTCAGCAACAAGATCTAATGGAAAAGGACCTAGCAGGACAATCCATGTGTGGGGGGCAGTAGGGGTCTAGGGGTGTCTAGCACATTGTAGAGTACTGAACAGAATACTTAATGCTTTGGCCTGACCTCTTTAAAATATTTCTCAGACACAAGAAAACTTTCCTGAAAGTTACCAACAATCTATGACTATGATTATTTATAATGCCCAAATTTGTGACAAGGCTAGTGATGTCAGTGATGTGTTACAAACTAGAAATATGCTCTACTTGCAGGGTGTGGGGGGCGAGATGTGTGTAAAAAAAATAAGAGCCAAAGATTGAAATTTTCAGAGACTTGTTCAGAAAACAGTGTTGCAACAAATCTGGTAATAATAGAATCATCTAAAGAAACTGGAGCTAGGTTTACTGAACTAAGCTTAAGACAGTCATAATTTCTTTTGATAAGTACGATAAGATACAAAACAGCATGGCAAAATATAAGTATTATTTTAAATATAATGTTAGAATCAGAAACTGAGTAAAATTAAGGCAAAGGGGGCAAAAAATATAAGGCTGGTAGAAGTCCTTAGAATGGAATTACTGCCAAAAGAATGCAGTGGCAGCAGCACATTTCACATTGTTTGATGTTCTAAAATGCAGTAAAATGCAGTGCATGTTCAAATATCAACACAGTACAGATTCTCAGGAATGTCAACTATTAAACAGTGACCATTCCATACAAATAATCGTATTGAATTGTATTTCATGGGTTTATTAACAGCTGAAACTTTAGTTTTCACCCCCAGTTTCCTGGAACATACTGCACCACATCAGTCCCCACTTTGGAAATGAACTGTAGCTGATCAAGTCCCTTGACCTGATTTTGACACAAGATATCCCAGCCCCTACTGCTGTGTACTGAACCCTGTAAAATCAGCTACTAACTGAATGTGACAAGGAACAAAGCAATGCTTGCCTGTCTAGATGAGATCAGACCTGAGTCCTTATAAATTATGTACCAGGGATTGTTTTAGCTCCACAGAAAGCAGTAACACATTCTGTAATGGCAATTATGTAGTCTTTGTTCTATCAAAATTAAATTTAGAGACACCCTAAGAAAAGCTAATGCAGAGGCACTGAAATGAAGTAGAGGTTACAGGAGCACAGACACAAATTGCAGAATTTCCTGTTGGTGAGATTATATGTGATGTACTGCACGAAGAGGAGATGATCTGGGATTAGTGTTAGCATGTGAAAGCCACAGTGACCAGAAAACAGTGAAGTGTATCTAAGATGCCAAGCATAAGCTGATCATCTGCCAAGTTCAGAATGAATTTTCTTTTTCATATTCACTGCTATACACTTTGAATCATTATCTTCAATCCTGAGAAAACCAACTAAAGTCCCTTTACCACTCATCACACAAAAGGCTGAACAATACACAAGGATTGTTAATTACAGAGCCTTATTCACATGCTGCTAGAAATTTTTACGTCTTCTGGTGAGTGCTCCAATATATGGAACAAGGTTTCTAGAAACCAAGTAAGAGAGTTTTGTGAGAGGAGATTTTGAATATATTTATTCACCTTTGCTAGTAAAACACGTATCTTCTGCTACTTATAGTTTATTTAGAGCTGTCAGACTTGAGATTTTAAGTACCCTGGAGATTTTTCCTTAGATCAAGAAAAAAAATCCTATTTTATTTGTGTGATGAAACACAATACAAAATCATGCTATAAGGTACGTGAATGAAAACAAAGCTACTTACACAACATGAAAACATTCTGGCCTATATTTTCCCCAAAATAAATAACCCCCACATAAAATACAATTATACAGTGGAAAAACACTAAAAGCAAATACCAACCCTCCCCCCATGACTGCTCATTACTCACTTGCAACTCTAAACAGATGCAACAGGTTCTCATGCTAACCATGCAACAAGTTCTCGTGCTTCCATTTTCATCTAGAAAGACGAAAACAGCTTAAAACAAAAAAAGCATTTAAAGTAATGACCCAGTAAAAATTACAATGAATTTAAATTCATGTAATATATAAATTTCTCTTATTATGATGTTATATAAAGGACTGGAATGACTCCATCTGAAACATTTTGAACAAGACATTGGAAATATCCACGGGAAAAACGGGAAAATGAAGCAGAAATTTCAGAAAATGGTAGTAAGTAAAACTAAGTCTCAACAGTTAAATTCTATAAGCCATAAAATACTTCAAAATATACAATATTCACTGAAGGTATATTTAAAGCATATGCCAAAACTGGCTCTCATAAAAGTTATGTGAAGGACTTATCATCAGAAAAGAATCACTTAAACTCTGCAGTTACAAAATACTAAGATAACTTGTAAGGTTTTACCAATACCCATTATTCACAAAGTCAGAGACCTGAACAAAAACCCCATCACGAATCTTACCTTTTGCTATGTGAAGTTCCTCTGCACTTCTAAGTATAGGATCCATCTCTCTTTCTCAATGTAATTCCAGCAGATCACTTTACTCTTTCGACGTGTGAGTTCCTGGAATTGTTAAAGTAGCTTTGAGATTTCTCATGGTTAAGAAATGTGGTTCAACAAAGCAAAAGACAAAAGAAAAGTCATCATGACTTTTCCCCTTTGTAAATACTATCATTTTTTTCTTTTCCTTCTCTAACACTTTTCTTTTTCTTCTTGCCTGTCTCTCCTAACTCACTCTTTTTGGTCAACATTCTCTCCTCCTTTTATCTCAAATGCTGTGTGCATGGCAAAGCTCCCCAAAAGCTTGTTGTATTTACCGCCCTCCGCTGAAAGGTATGGCTTTACAGCAGAGATGAATCTCCCATGATTTTTATTTGGACATAGATACATCCGCAGTTTTTTATCTTCTGTACCTGCAGAAATTCAGACAGGACTCAACTCTTCAACTTGCTGTGTCAGTAGCCATTTTTAGTATTACTGCCTGCCTTAATGAGGTCACTTTGATTTGTATACCTTGGGAATTACAGTGTACAAACACGTGTTCACGGACATAAAATATATACAGGCTGCCCCTTAAAACTGAACACATATAGTTGGACTATACATCTTCTCTAACCCTCTCCTTTTCCAAATCATATTCTCCTGTAAGGTCTCTGATTTTACTGTGTTCACTAGGCCCCCACACATTGCTCCCTGTTGCCAGGGTTCACAGTGGGACCAGCACACAGAAAACCTCTTGTCAAACAGTAACTGCATGTTCAAAACGCTTGTATTAGAAGGGCAAAGCCTTGATGCAAAACACGCAATTGAATACAACAGGATACAGGTAAGACTGTCCTCGGAGAGTAGGGCTGGATGAGACCACTTTGGGAAATTCTATCCCAAACAAACTAGTGGCTAAAGAAAGCAAGGAGGTGAGCCGGGCCGCACTTAATTTTCATGTGCGAAATGACTTTTAGTTATGACCAGAGGCGCGAAAGCCCTACACCGCCCGGCTGCAGAGCCGGACAGGTACCCCCGAGGTGCTGCGGACACGGAACTCTCGGAGCAGGAGGGCACCAAGCCCATTGCCTAAACGTGGCAGTGTCGCGCCGGACACCCCTCTGGCAGGGCACACGCAGCTCCTTCCCTCTGCACCCACTGCCGGGCACCCGCCACTCCGAATCGCCGAGGACCAGGNAGGCCACAACCACATTACTCCTCCCGAGACGGCCTAGAACCCGCAGAAGCCGCACGGCCGCGCGCCTCCGCCCGCGGTGCCACCGCCTCCCGGCCTGCCCCGACCCCTCCCGGCACCCACCGTCCGGGAGGGCCAGCAGAGGGGAGGGCGCGGAGCTGGCGGCGCAGGTAGGCGGCGGCCCTGGGGCCTCCGTGGCCGCGCGGCGGCGGAGCGCTTCCTGCGGGAGCCAATGCAGGGGCCCGGGCCGGGCCTCAGGTCCCCGGCAGCTCCGGCGAGGC
>VWZS01006358.1:0-32525 GCA_013397075.1 Rhabdornis inornatus
GTCTTTCAAACCAAGACACTCCCAAACGAGACAGTCCTCCAGGAACTTCTCCGACCTGAGTCCTTCCCAATGGCTGCAGTTCTACACAAACTGTTCCAGAGTGGGTCCCTTCCACAGGGTCAGTCCTTCAGGAAGAGACCGCTCCAGATTGGGTCCTTCACAGGGTCCCAATCTTGCAACAAACCTCCTCCAGTGTGGGCTTCCCACAGGGTCACAGCAACCTTTGGGCATGTCTCTGCTCCAGCGTGGGCTCGTCCGTGGGCTGCGGGTTGATCTCTGCACTCCTGTGCCCTCCATGGGCTGCAGGTGGATCTCTGCATCGCTGTGCCTTCCCTGGGCTGCAGGTGGGTCTCTACATCCCCTGTACCCTCCATGGGCTGCAGGTTGATTTCTGCATCCCTGGGCCCTCCATGGGCTGCAGGTGGATCTCTGCATCCCTGTGCCCTCCATGGGCTGCAGGGGAGCCTCAGCTCAGTACCTGGAGCACCTCCTGCCCCTCCTTCTGCCCTGCCCTGGGTATCTGCAGGCTCTCCTATGGTCTCATTCCTCTCTCCAGCTGCAAAATGTGCTGTTTTATCTCCCATCCTTCTGAAATATATTATTTCAGGGGCAGAGGCATAGCTACCATCGCTGCTGGGTTCAGCCTTGGCCAGTGCTAGGTCCATCCTGGAGTCAGCTGGAATTTGCTCTGTCAGATAGGAGGAAAGCTTCCAACAGCTTCCCAGACAAACCACCCCATAATCCCCTCACTACCAAAACCTTTCCCTGTAAGTCCAATACAATGGTTCAAACATGAAAACCGCTTCTCCATGGATGAAGCCAATAGTTTTTCACTCTTACCTGCTAATAAATTTTGGCTTTCAGCTAATTCATCTCATTGTCAGCTGGCAAGACATGCTACGACTCAACTGGCCAGGGTAGTGCAGTTAAAAGTATGCCATGCTCCTCAGAAGGGATGCATTCTGCACAGTCCATTGAGTCACCTACAAATCTTACTGTTTCGTTATTTTCTCTTTCCTGCTTCTAAAGCTTATGTACAAGTCCTTCAACAAATACCCACAAGTATTTTCTTCCACTTTAGGTGTGATTTTCCAATGGATCAGATATTATACTAATTATGTAGCACTTTTCAGTAAGTATTCTTGTAATCTCTTTCTCCTTACAACCCCAAGGCCATAGCTCTTCACACTGGTATGACTTTCAATATTCCATACCAAACAATGGGAACTAGGCCTGGAGTTCCAAGTCTGAATGCATTTTGCAAATACATTTAATGCATTTTCTGGACAGACTTAATACAATCTAATTAATCTAATACAATCTAATCAAGTTCTATGCAGCTTGCAAACCCCATACTCTGTTTACACACACATGTATATGCAGAGGAATTTAATTTGAGAGAATTTTTTTCAGAAAGTTCTTTTCTTGTACAGAACTTCTAGCTTCTTCAGAGCAGAAGTTTGAGATCAAAGGTATTGCATAAATCCATTGTTGCCTCCTATAAAAACTAAAATTTTAATACAACTCCGGTGTTGTATTAAAAGAAGTGGAGAATTTCACCTCCTAACTGGTAAGACCAGTCACTGAAGTTGTCTCACATACAAGGTGTATTTTCCAAAATTTCTTTCAAGCAAATGCTGTTTATGACTATTCATCTAAATACAAGTTGCTGATAAAACACAACGAAAGTGTGATACAGGTAATTAAAAAAATAATTTTCTAGAATGTACAAGGTACATCAATGTCCTAGTGGCAACTGTCCCTGCCTATGGCAGGGGGTTTGGAATGACATGATCTTCAAGGTCCCAAACTATTCCACGGTTCTATGATTGATTGAAAACTGGTTTAAATATTAAATAACAAGTATTTTCAATAAATAGTGTTTGAAGTAGTACAAAATTAATGTCAAGAGGTTGTACTGTGACAAATAATGTATTTCCCTTGCTTTTTTGATGTACTTCTTGATGGATGGAAAGGGCTTTGGTCTCTGAAAGTATGGTGTCAGACATTCAGAAAGTAGTTCCTGTTTTAGAGTGATTAGGCAAGAATGCGCTGCTTCCAGCATCATCTGTTCTGTTGTTGGTTATTTATTTTTGTTATGTGTTGCTATATACATGAGTAGGTATTTCGTGTTCTTCATCAAGAAAGAAAAAGCTTGAAAAAATGACTTCAAAAAGTTCAAACAGAAAAAGCAGTAATGTTGATACACAAGTATAGCTTTAAAAGAACTTTTAGGAGAATATTGTTTTTCAGCCAGGCTTGGGATTTAGGAATCTGGTTTAATAGACCTTGGTTTCAACAACAGTGGCATGGCACATTTATTTATGCATTCATCTGCATCACGGCAAGTACACTGGAGTGCTTCCTCCTCTCTACATAAGTGCCCTGGATTTGTGGTGGTTTCTTTCCTCTTTCCCGTTTACTTAATGGCAGAGTTAAAAATACCAGCTGAAGCTACAGAACACATGCGAAAAGTGGGGCAGGATGCAAGGAAAAAGCAGAATCTTAGGCAAGCTTCATGTGGAGCATTGTTTCTCATCTTCCAGAAGATCTGTGTATGGTACACAAAAAACAGTCAGCATCAAACCCCTGCAGGATGTGCTTTTGTTGAGAACTCCTCTTAGATCCTACCAAGCACTGAAGTTTTGGAAAATAATGTATTTCTGGTACATGTCTTCCCCCAGTCCCCTTTATATGAACTGTTTTTAAGGGCAGACGCACAAAAAGATTAAGTGTCTGGATTTAGTGTGAGGGAATTGGGGTGACAACAAGCAACACTATGCAGGAGTGTCTCTTGTGACTTCTAAATTTTCCAGGCATTTGAAAACCTAATCATGTTTATCCAGCTCTCCAATCCCAATAATTATACTGTTAAGCCTTTCATCCATAAGTAACAATGAGAGGGTTGTTATTCATGGACACATATATATATATATATATACATATAACTTGTTTGAATCTTGCTAAATTCTTTGTTTCCATCACATAGTTACTTGTTCTGCTAAAATGTGCTTACTTTCACCATATTTAAGTGACTTGCCCTTTAACTTGCCTGAACGTGTCTTTTCTCACTTTTTGATTCTGCTGTGATATTGTACAGCCTCTAGACCCTTGCTATTCGCTTCTTCTCTAAAAAGAAATCTTCTAAAATTTCTAAAAAGAAACTTCTCGGAAAAGAAATCCTTTCTTTTTCACTAGTTTTTTTAAACCTAGAAACTACCTCATTTTTTGAGGCAGAGATGATTACAGATAAGACCACATGTGATATAAGAGACTTTATACCAATTTCTGTGTTATTTATCCCATGTGTCTTTAAGTTTCCCAGCTCTGTTGTCCAACAGCTAAAACAATACCCTCTCTTGCTGTGAGAGGGAAAAAAAAGAAGCCACAAAAAAACCTTAAGTATTTTTCATGTACTCATTTAAAAACAGAGAAAAACGGATGAAATATTTGAGCAGCCCTAACCATTATGCTTCAGTGTCATAACTTTTGGGTTGTCTTTCATGGGGTACACCCACGGTTTTAATGTCTCAAACCATGGGCCTGCAGGCTCATGACAACACATAAAGCAAGTGAAATATTGGTTTTTAAATTTAATTTATGATTTTTTGTTTGCAGGGAGACTTTTGTTCCCGCAGCTTCAAGCAGAGTTTGAAGCTGCTTCCATCTGTACAGCATGCTGCCTCTCCTTCAGAAGATAGCATCACAGAAAAAGTCATATTCTAATGATGTTAATCTGGGGGGGTTATGGAGATTTATAATCTGATTTTCATTAGACCAAAGTAACTTTTAAATAGCGGGAGGAGCTGAGAAGGCAGAAAGAGATTTTATCTTCTCCAAGGCCTCTTTATTTCATCTTATTCAAGACCTCTCAGATTTACTAGGGTGATTTAAAGTGTCCTCAGAATACAGCTGAGTCTGGACTAAAGGTAACAAAGAACAGGAAAACTGTACAAGTAAAATTGGAACCTTTATTTTATCTCATTTTCCTATATATTTTGGTTTGTGTTTTTCTTTTTATTCTCAGATAACTGCTTTGTAATTCATTAAAGAATGGATGGAAGAGGATGGAAACAGGGCATTCATCTGGGACCTGAACTACATTCAACTCCTTTCTCTTCTATGAGTTAGTCCTTGGTTGAGACCCATAGTGCTAATTTCTCAGATGTATGTAAGTAATTAAATGTTCCTGAAAGCCAAAGAAACTGGTTACTTTATTAGGATCCTGATCTTCAAAGTTTTTCAGCTCTTCAACTGACCAACAGAAATAAAAGTACTTTAATACCTTAGAGAGTAGAAAGTGTCGTTTGTAAAAAAAAACTATAAAAGATGTTGAAGAGCTTGGAACCTGCAATTATGAAGAAATAAGGAGGCCCCTACATGTGCATGTACACAATTCATACATGTGTACATATTAATGTATTTTTAGATGGAAAACCCAAATGAATCTAATCCCTCCTTCACCCTGGCAGCCACCTCAGAAGACTCAGACACACTTTGGTGAGGCTTACACAGGTGAGTAACTTTAGTTAGGGAAATCTTAGATGAAAACAAAACACACTGTGCCTGCAGTGGCATCTGTGCATAACTCTACAGTTTTGGTCCATTCAGTTCTGGTCTTAAAGGCTTCTGTGATGGGATTATTTTTAGGTTGGTTTCCTATAGAAGTAATGTTTCTGTGAGCATACAGGGTGTTCATCCACTCCTCATGGCAACTTCTGAACTCACTACTCATTTCAGCTCAGTTTAGCAGTGGCATGAAAGTGAAGATGGGTGCGTGTGAATTTTCATGAGAAGGGGTAGCGGGATGGAGAAAGAAGATTCAGAATAGTTCTTTTATTGAGGAAATGGCAATTCTATCTTAGTTCCTTGTGCATTTAAAAAAGCAGCAACATGCACTGCCCTAAAATATCTGGGGCCATGCCCCAGCCTATTGCTAAGATATACAGTGTGCCACCACGGAGAGGGGAAGCAGGAATGATGCTGTGGATGGGATAAAGATGGTGGAAATGGGTAATTTGGGGACTGGGGAAGAATCCATAGGAAACGAGCAATCCAGAGGTGTTCTCCTTGTGCTTTTTTTGGTGTTGTTTCTCTGGAGCTGGTGCTATCAAAACCCTTTTTGGAAAGGGCAGGGAGCAAGAAAAGCATTTTAGCAGGTGCTAACCAGAAACTTATAAAATAGGGAAGCAGAGCCAAGACTGACGCCTGTGACAACAAAGTCCTGGACAGAGAGAAAGTTCCTGCCCTGCAAGCCTGTGAGTTAGAGGTCTGGTTGTGTGGGAATGGGAGGGAGGATATGGTGGCAAGACTCATATTTATTTTGTGGGAATTTGCTATATGTTTAGGGCCCACCAAAGAGCAGCCAGTATTATCTCTACTCTCTACTCTTTTCCTCAGGGGTGAAGTAAGGACAAGCTTTCAGTCAGACCTTACCATGTTTCCCAGCTTTTGCGGGTTTCAGTCAGTCCCTTGTAGCTAAGTGGTAGAGATTTTTTTTGCTGTGGTTTGAATACTTAAGGAATATACTCTAGCATACCATTGTAATTTCAACTGGTTTGCATGTTAGCCTGATTATATAAACCTCCTGGTTTTGTCTTCCAAACACAAGGAAGTTGGTTGGACAGTATGTAAGATTCACCCCCTCCGTCTCCTTCGTAGCCGTAGGGAGGGTGGGGAAAAAAAAGCTATTGTGCAAAGAAATAAGAGATTCTCAGTGATGCATGTCACGTTGTTGGAGGGAAGCAATGGGAGCCCTGCTCTGAATCCCATGGAACTCCTTGGATACACTCCCAGGCACCCTTTGTTCACGCGGGAGCCTGCACTGACAGCCTCTGCTCCGCAGGCTCCCGGCTTCGCAGGCCGGCTCCAACGGGATATTTTTGAATACCCACGGCTTCAGGCCAGCTGTTTTTTTATTGTGGATAGTGATAGTCAGTCAGTCCCCTCTGCCATGGTTCACTCCTCTCTGGGGTCAGCACACTGCTGCAGCTTCACAGTGCAATTGTGTCCATGCAGTCGGGATGCATGGGGCATTACAGTGGAGGTTGCCCACTGGCCTGATGGGGCAAATATATTTGGGGCAGGACATACCCTTTGTGCTGGTTTTGGCTGGGACAGACTCAATTTTCTTCATAGTAGCTGATGTGGGGCTGTGTTCTGGACTTGTGCTGGAAGCAGGGCTGGTAACTCAGGGATGTTTTCATCATTGATGATCAGGGCTTGTACAGTGTCAAGGCTTTTTCTGCATCTCATTCCATGCCACCAGAGAGGAGGCTGAAGCTGCATGAGGAGCTGGGAGGGAACACAGCTGGGACAGCTGATCCCAATGGCCCAGAGGGACATTCCAGACCATATGGCATCGTGCTCAGCATATAGAGCTGGGAGAAGAAGCAGATATGGGAATACACGAGTAGTGATGGAGTTTGTCTTTCCAAGTTGCCATTGTGAGTGTTGGAACCCTGCTTTCCTGGGGATGACTGAACATCTGCCTGCCCATGGCAAGTGGGAAATTAATTCCTTGGTTTGCCTTGCTCTTGTGCGCAGCTTTTCCTTTACCAATTAAACTGCCTTTATCTCAGCACAGGAGTTCTCTCACTTTCGCTCTTTTGAGTGTGTCCCCCACCCCACCGGAGCAGGAGGAGCGGGCGGCTGCCTGGGGCTGAGCTGCCAGCTGGGATTAAGCCACATCACCTGGTAGCACTGGGACTCCTGAGAAGGGTGTGTAGCTCCAGCTGCCTCCACAGCTTTGTGCAGATATACAGCAGTGAAGCACCTAGCACAGAAACAGCACCTTTCCTACACCTTTCCCAACCCATGGTGGCATAAAATACCTTTTTTCTCCTCAATTTTAGGAAGAAACACTTCTAAGAATCTTCTTCCATTACAAAATAAAGCAGTCATTTTTCCATTAATCTGACATATTTCTCTGTGGGAATTGCAAGGGAAAGAGCTAAGCCAAATATATTCTGCTTTTTCTTCTTTTTTAAACATATGTTGTCTTGAATCAATGAGAGGTCTCCTTTGCCCAAATATGATTAAACCCCATATAAGTTAAGTCTTTTTGAGCTGAGTGCATGTTATAAAAGCTGCTGTGAGTCAACAGTAATTTTACAGTCTTAGTTTTGTGTGGTCCTTGTTTGGAGAGTATTAGGCATAAAGTTGTCATATTGGAGCTCTAACGGGTGCACTCAGTAGGTGTGATTTATGGGACTTGTTGCCTTGTGAGAATGAAGTCATGTAGTGTATCAGGGCTGCCCTGCAAATGAAGCAATTTAAATTCTGTCATCCTTCTTACAAAGGTGTCCTGACTGGGGGTAAGAACAAGCATGGGGAAAAATGGGGAGCGGGGTGGGCAGGGGGAAGGGAAGTGGGGGGAGAGTGATTAGACTCCATCTGTGGACGAACACTTAGCGCACTTTTTCTAAAGTCTTCAGTTGAATTTCATTTGCTGAAGTCTAGTGCCATGTCTGGAGGCAAACAGCACATCTTTTACTTGCCAGTTCTATTTATATGCTTGTGAACTAGATCATTGTAATGAATACAGATGGGCAATAACTACAAAGTTATTGCATAATTTTTCAAAATTTTATGATTGCCTTTCCTACTTCCTCTTAAAATAATGGCTCCACTGTACAGCCTGCAGACCATCCAGTATATCTTTCGTATATTTTACCACTTCAGCAGGATTTAATTTATTGGAGACACACTAGAAGTGGTAGGTAAACAATCTACAGAAAGAATCCGATTTATAAGACAAGGAAGACTTGAAGCAGTATTAAGTTGCTTTGGAGATCACTTGGTGAATGCAAGTATATATGATTTTTCGTCTTTCTGACTTGGCAGCAAAGTGTGTGGGGAGGAAGTCAACTGAAAGCCACCCACCGCCAGCCTTACAGAATATAGAACAGGTCTGTAATAGGATGTCTTGTTGGATGGAAAGTGTTTCTGTACAGTTTGCAGGTTTAAACCTGCCCCAGGGAAAGTTTCAGGCCTGCCGCGAGAAATCCAATTCTCTTTCGTGGGGATGAAGCAGGTTTGGGTTTGCCACCCTGGGGATAACTGGAATAGTCTGGACCTGTGAGTATCATTCTGCTTTCTCCCCTATTTCCAGTCTAATCCATTCTACTTCCACTTCTGACTTAATGAAGTGGTGCACTTTTTCCTGAGCTGCAATTGTGAGTTAACTGACTTCTGAGACTGAGATCCATCTCCCATTTAAGTCAATGGAAGTCTTTGAGTTGATAAAATGAGTATTGGATGTGTCCCTAAAATAACTGGGTTTGAATCTTGGCCACACTGAAGCTGATGGCAAAGAGAAATTGGAATTTCAGCTCGATGTCTATGCATCATCTGCTGTATTGGCAAAGACTATCGCAAAGTCTGCTTCCCCTCGAAGGCAGCATTAAGTGCTTTGGAACCACAAGCAGCTTTTCTTAGCCTCACTTCTGAAACCACTCCCAACTCAAGACTGCAGCCCTCAGGACCACCAATAATTTACTGTATAAATGCCAGCTGATCTGGTCTTTGAATCCTGTTTTGGGACTGGCTCATGATTACATAATTGGTTCTCAAAACCAAAGTCCTTTCCTTTGACCTGAATATTCAGAAATGCTTTGCCTTTTGGGTGCCCAGCTGAAAATCTGTTAGAGACACTTGATTTTTCGAAGGGTCCCTACTTTTAAAAATCTTGACTTCTCAAATTGCTTCACAGCACTTAATAAAAATTTGGTTACCTCAGCCACTTTTGGTAATTGAAATATCCTTTCCTTTACCAAATTTTTATAGCACACAACACCAATGAAAGCTTATATCGTAAAAGTATGATTTGGGTTTGAATTTCTAGTCATATTTCTTTGGTTAATCTTTCTAAATTAAACTACCAGAACTGGTAACATATTATGGTGGCAAAAGGGGTTCTGAAGCTTGTCTTGACAGGACAAATAATATTAAATTCCTGTCCGAGAATAAGGTCTTTGTATACTGTTGTCTGCTTTTTATTCAAACATCAGATTAAAAAAAAAAATTAAAATCTTTAAAAAAATTTTAAAAAGAGGCCATTTCTCATTAGTTTGGGGTTTTTTCCATAGTTTTTTTGGTTTTTCATTTAATATCCACTATTATAATAAATTTGACCCTTGCTACACTCTCAATAGAGGGCATCTGTTGTGTTTTGTTTACCTTTCCCTGAAGCATAAGGACTCTTTTGCTGGCAGAATTTTCTCAAGAAACTACAAGCATGTGCTTAATACCATGCCAGCAACTTCATAATACTATTGTGAACTGAGCTAATTTTTTCATGTGTTCTTTGGTGGGTTTTGATTTTTTGGATTTTGTTTGCTTGTTTGTTTGTTTGTTTGTGGTTTTTTGTTTGTCGGTTTTTTGGTTTTGCGTGGGTTTGGGTTTTTTTTTCATTATGATCAATAGATTAAAATTAGAAGAACTGAAGCTGGTAGTTTCACAGTGTCTCAGTAGCCTCTGACTGGAATCTTTCAGCCTTCAGCCTGAACTATGCCTAGACCAGAGAAAGGTAAACCTGCTTAACACTCATCCCTCTCCAAACACAGAAACTTATATTATCAGCATTTCAAACCATAAATTTCCCTTTCAGGAGCAGACAACTGTTTTCTTCCTAGGAAGCCACAAGCATTTTAGATACTTGATCTCCTAGAAAGATTTTACTCTTGCCTTTCCCTCTTTCTATATTATTTTAGTACTTTGGCATAGTCCCTTCTTTCACCATATGGAACCACTTCTACCTCCTTATCCCCTGAACACTTTCCCACTCAACATGATGACATGTGACCATTCCACTCATAAACAGAAGTTAGGGAAACAGAGGTTAAACCACGGGCACCAAAAGTGGTTTTGAGAATGCAAATGTGGAAAAAGTGGGATAATCCACAAGCATGTGGTTTGTTACCATCTGCCTCCTGCTCTGAATGTATAAGCACATTCACCCAGAGTTTACAATTGAAGGGATACAAGGGGGTTTTTTGCCTGGTAAAATACTGAGCATTTTGGCTTGGAAGGCATGCTTCCCTTCCCTTCCCTTCCCTTCCCTTCCCGTGCTGAGAGCACAGGTGCTGCATGCTGCTGTTATGGTTGATCTTTATGGTTGATCTTTTCCAATAAAGATCCCACACAGGCCAGGATGCTAAACACACAACTCAGCTTGATCCTGATGGATTGCCTATGATCCCACAGCTGTCTTCTTCCTCCTGGAGCCCCATCTGGTGGCTCCCCACATCTGTCCATCTGCCACATTGCCCATCCCTGTTAACCCAAATATCCATATAGCCCAAAATGGTACAAACCAACAGAAGAAAAGAGGGGTGGCTGATGCCCAAGTAGGTCCGCAGCATTTGCACCTGGACTTGTCTCTGCTCCAAATGTTCTTTTGACAAATAAACACTCAAAGCTGAATGCTTTGTTCTTAACTTTTCCTGTTCTTTTTTTCTTTAATTCATTTAGAGTTTCCATTGGGAACAGGCTTTGGGTGATTAAACAAAGGAAGAAGGCTGGCTAAGATGGTGGGAGAATACAGAAACTAATGTAGCATCTGATGGGAGATGCGTCAAAGGAAGGACTCAAAACCAGATAATGCATCATTGCTCACAAAATAACCACATCTTTTCACAGTTACAAAGGTCTAATGGAGCAGGGAGTTGGTGAGCCAAAATTGGTAGGTTTGGTGCTCAGTTCTGCTGCTGACAGACTTCTTCCAGGTCATTTCACCTTCTGTGTCATAGCATCCCACCTGCAGAAAACAGTGCTGATAATATTTAACTACCACATGGTACTAAATTGCAGCTTAATTAATGGTTTGCAAAGCACTTTGAAATGCTCTGTTGAATTAGGCAAAGGATAATTAACATCATGTATTTATTTAGTGAGCTTTCCTTGCCAGGCACAATCTTCCTAAAATTCCGCTTGCAATAACTGTTTGCACTGCTCTAGGAAAAACAAAGCGGTTCAGCCAGTATGTTTTCTATGGGGAGACTTCTTGCTGCATGAATCAGATGGTTGAAACTTGCAGAGTGGCTGCCAAGATGAGGGATAAGCAGGTTTCTGGATGGGGAGGAGGGGGGGAGAGGAACAGATGCACAAGTGTTCGTGCTCACTCCGAGCTGCCTGAATTGTACCAGGTAAGTTTAATGACACAGCTACAAGGCTGTTGTTCACTCCTGTGCCTGGCCAAAACATGGCCCCCATTCCTTTGTAGGACTGCTGCTCATGTCTTACTTCTGTAGGACTTCTGTCTTGTGGGTCAATACAGGCCTCAGTTAGCATCTTCAGAGCTGACCTATTTCTGAGGGAAGTTTCATACCTCTCCTTCACCGTGCTTCACAAATTTTCCTAAATATGGAGTGGTGGCTTCAAGACCAGGGCAGGAAAAATCTCTAGTCTGAGTTGCCATTGCCATAGTGAAGCTTGGAGCCCTGCCCAGGAAATGTCACAGATTCAGAAAGCTGCTCCCTGCCCCCAGCTGCACCCTCTGTCTATGTGGTGGATGCTGTACCAGTGGTGCAAGGTAGGATGCAGCCCCCCACAGCAAATGAGGCGGCACTCAAGGAAATACATCCCACTGGGAATCTGGGGGGGCTCCTGGTCTGAGCGACTTCGTACACAAGCACATAGCGATAGGATAACTGAGAACAGTCTTAAACTAGAAGAGGAGAGATTCAGATTAGATATTAGGAAGGAATTATTCCCTGTGAGGCCCTGGCACAGGTTTCTCAGAGAAGCTGTGGCTGCTCCATCCCTGGAAGTGTCCAAGGCCAGGTTGGATGCGGCTTGGAGCAACCTGGGATAGTGGAAGGTGTCCCTGCCCATGGCAGTGGGGTCTTTAAGGTTCCTTCCAACCCAGGCCATGCCATGATGTGGGGGTGAATGCTGGGCTTTGCACCACTTATTAGTGGTTTGTCATCAGTCTCATCTGCTTTCCCTCAGAGCCAGGATTATTAGAAAGGCGATTGAGACAATTCTCGTATTCGGACTTGGATGTTTATTGTATCTTATCAAAATTTACAGAAAGTACGACAGCACCTCCAGCTCCTTGCTAGAAGTAGGGAAAAATGGCTCTCAGCTGAGCCTGCTTCAAGGCCCTTTAAAGCTAAACAAACCAATAGAAGTTTAATACCTATATTATTTATCCTTTTGACCCAATAGGAGATTCCCACAGCCCTTAGAGTGGCATTAGACTGACCAACCAAATGTTACTACCTAAGTTCCGCGAAGAAGGAAGAAGAAGATGAACAAAGAGAAAGACACCACCCAAAATTCTCCATCTTGTCCCACATCCACCACTATACTATAAAACCCTCAAATTTAAAACCCATCACCCAGTGAAAATACACACATCTAGCCCACTACACATTTGTGATTTCTAACTCATTATTTAGATTTACAAGCCTTCTCCAAGGTTTCAGATCCAGAGCAGTGCTTTCCAGGGGGCCTGTGCCTGGAAGCACAGAAAGCTCAAAAACTCCAGATTCCTGAGATCCAATACTGTGATTCCACGGTTTCTGTGTGTAGCTGCTGTGTTAAGAGAGAAGGCTGAGTGTTAAGAATGGCTTGAATAATAAGAAAATGCTGGTAAGAAACTGCTTATTCTTGGAATTCCAGGTCTAAATTTGGAGCTCACCATGAAGAGGCCAGAGTCATTCACTCCAGAAAAGAATGGCTGCCGTTTTCACAATGGCCCATCAATGTTCTGTCTTTGTTCACTTCCTCACTTCCACAGAGACATTGGGAGGAAATACTCAAACAGCTCCTACAACATTTCCCTGGCATTATGAGTGAGAAAGGACAGGGTCAGAGCAAATGGGATTTTGATGCCTGAACCAGACTTTGAAGCAGTCTTTGCCCCATTAGTCTGTACAATAATAAACACTGAAGGTTGCTCTCGAGGCACATTGTAAAATCCAGCCTTGCAATGGGGAGAGAGACTTTGATTAAATGACAACTGAGTTTCCCCAGCAGTTTGGGTTCAGGAGCTCAGGTCCACAGGTCAGGCCTTGAAAAATGGTGAATAAACTCAAGAACTAGAAAATTAACTCAATGAGCCCTCTGTGCGTGTGCTGATAATTTTGTACAACTCTTTCAAGGAGATCACATCATCAAAGAAAAGTATATATTGAAAAGGCTATTTAGAGAGTTTCAGATTAACTAGAGCTATTTAATTATATTGGTAATTTTTGTTTGCTTTTGCCGGCATTGCTAACCTGGAACTTTCGTAAAACATGAGTCAGCACCCTCAAAATTAGCAAATTGGTTTAAAAGTCATGGCATTTAAAAAAAAAAAAAAAACGAAAACATAGGTTGAGTTCTCACTCTCCCTTCCAATGACCTTCTGATTTTTAGGTTTTTAGATCTCCTCTCCAGGTTTTTCTCTATAATCACTCAGATTGAAAAAGAAAGTTTTGATGCGTTTTTTAATCATTTCAGGCAGAGATTATAACTTAATCACCTGCCTTTGTCAAAGGAAGCTGTAAGAGCACCAGGTGTTGAAAGACACCAAACCACCAAAGCCCTGGGTGAGATTTCCGCAGTGCAGGGACACAGGAATGGGAGCCAGGATTGGAGCCCAGGTCTCAGCCTCACCTCCCAGACCTCCGACCTGCTCATCAAACCCCAGCTCCCACCTTCCCTGGCAGCCTTGAAGGCACTGATCAGCTTTGAAAGGATGAAAGAGGCTGCCTGCAGAACAAGTTATTAACCCCAGTAAGGCTGGAGCAGACCTCAGGTTGCCTCTGAATTCAGGAGTATTTCAGCCAGGAAGGTCTGGCTTGCCCCTTTCTTGGGCTGAAACCTCCCACAATGCAGAAGTGCCCTCTGATGTTGTTCATGAGACAGAAGGCTGCATGCTCCAGCAAAGCCCCTGATAGCTGCAGGTGTATTTTTCTTGGGAAGCTAAATTGCTAGAGAAACAAAAGTTTTGGTTAGTTTAATTTGGCAGGACAAAAATGCCGTCCTAGGGGAAGACTTTATTTAGAAACTTTATTTTTCCTCTGTTAATTTAGATATTTTTATTGAAAAAAAAGTTTAAAAGTTCAAAAGTTTACAAGAGATTAATTTTCTGTTGTATGATATCTATATCTATACCTATCTATCTATCTATCTATCTATCTATCTATCTATATATATATAATTTCCCAGCTGGGCAGAGCTGTTGTTACAGAACTGTTGAGCTCCGAAGTGACATTTCATTAGTTTTTCTGCTATAGTTTTAATTTTTTTCTGTAAAACCTGTTTGCCTCATGCAAGATTCTTTAGTCCCAGAGCAAAAGGAAAAGGAAACTGGTTGCTTCTAACAAAAACCCTGGCTTTGCTAGCATGGCATGCAAAATGCAATTCTACCTCAGTGGAATTACATCTAATGATTTTAATTGCTGAAACTTCCTTATTCTACTCGAGAAATACTCTTCACCATTGGAAGCCTGATCATGACATGAATTATTCTTCTCTTCTGAATGCTCAGCCAACCCCAAGGTCAGCTACTAGGTGACAACTGGCACTTGAAACCAGGAGAAAAAGTAGTATACAGACTCCATGTCCCCAATGGGCAATGTGTCTGCAGGCTGGTTTAGGTGTGGGAAATATTTCACTGTGGAGTGAAATATGAATCTGGCTTTTTTTTCTGCATGGACTGAGTTCACAGAAGCAAAACAATGGCTGCATGCAGAGCCCCTTAATATTATACTATAAAACAGGATTCCTCTACCAAATACAGTATATCCCACTCTGGCTTCAGGCAAAGTACAACACAGGCTTTGGTAACAGAGAGATGACCCAGAAATTTCAAAAATAAGGTCCAGTAATAGCCTCAGGAAAAGAAAGAAGCCATGGAGGAGCCATTATCATCTAACTTCATAGAACAGACAGACCTGAAAACAAACAAGGAATGAGAGCCTGGAGGGAAGATGTAAGAGCATAACAGAGGATAATTAACAGAAAACTCCAAACAGCACACACCACTTGGGATTCCATAAATATTGCCCTTTGTGCCTGCAAGAAGGAATGAAAAAAACATATTTGAGCTTGCTGCTTCTGACCTCCAGGTTGTCAGCATGGAGAAGGGCAAGAGAATCCATCAGAGCATAAAAAAATATACCTGTGCATAAAAATATAGTGATTACTTTGTGGGGCACTCTTGGGGAGTTCAGGATAAGACTCCTGGCTCATTACATGAATTGCAGGACATATCTGTGCCACCTTCTCTGACCCAACCAAGCAAACACCAGCAGGAGGTGTGGTTGTCACTGGGGGCATGGGAAGCATCTCTCTTGTGACTTGGGAGAGCCTGGAGCAGCCCCACAGGGAGCCTCGACCTTCAGAGGGTAGCTGGGAAGCATTACTGTGGGTGGTTTCTTAGTTTATATTTCCTCAGAGAATCCTCAGACACTTCAAGCAGCTACAGCCAGATCAGATGACCAGAGAGCCTTTTCAATTCCCACTGTACAGCAGGTGAAACAATAAAAAAATATCGAGTGAGGAACATTAATCTGTATTCAGAGTCTTTTAATAGAGGATAAATAAATATATCTGCTTCGTTCCTTTGAGTTCTACCCGCTTGTGTTTAGCTATGTGTTTTTAGTGGCAACACAGTCTCTGTGAACTGTAGGCCCAACAAAATCATGAGCTGTTTGAAAAAAAGTAAAAATAATCTGAGCAGGGATTTAAAATCGGGTGTGGTGAAACAGCGAGGGTGAAAAGTTTGACAGTGCATCAATAGGCTGTTGGGACCTCCTGGCAATCCCCTCATTTCCCCTTCAGTGAACACATGATTTTCACAGAGGCACGTTTTTGCTGCCACATTTTTGTAGCTTCCCATTTCAACCCCAGTTTATGCATTCCCCAGCAAGAAATCAAAAGCAATCCCAGTGCTACCACCCATCCTCTGAACAAACTTTTTCACTCAGGAATTTTGGCCAAAGCAGACAGAATGCCACAGAATTTTAAGTTTGAAAAATTTTAAATTTCCCTTTAGTGTTATGTTTAACTCGTTGTGGGACAGGGCTAGAAGGATATTTCCAAAGCAGTTTCTGGCTTGTGTGAAGCACAAGCTGGAGGAGACATCATCGGGAAGGGGAGAATGGTAGAGAAGATGGAAAATTATAGAAATTAAATAAAGAGAAAGAAAACTTGAGGCAGGCATGATGGGATAGTTGAGGGAACAGAGGACAGAATATCCAGCTGTCCACATGATGGGGAAGAGGGAATAATAATCACCAACCAAACCCTGAAAAAAAGCATTCTCAAAGCATATGCTCCTTCCAGCTCAGCACACAGTGGTTCTACAACAGCTGGTCCCTTTCACTGCCTGTTTTCACCAAACTCCATTGGATGAGGATGGATGAAAGCTGTGAGAGCTGTGGAGGACAACGCAGGTTTAGCGAACCGGAGTCGCCATTCAGTGCTTTTGTGCTGATTTACAAACACAACCAACACTCTGGCACTGTCTCCTTGAGCACCATGTTGATGTGAGGAGCTCTTTGAAAATAAGCACGTTCAGTAGAAATGCAGGGTTTGGTACTTTGTTTTCTTGCAGTCTGTCTTCCTTCTCCTTGTCCTTACCCGTTTTTTAGCACCAGCTTTTCTTGGAGCCTTTTTAAGGATGTGGCCTCGTATCTAGTACACAACAGAGGCAGGAAGAGTGATTCATAGAAAGATGACATTTTATGAGTGAGAAAGAATTAAATGTTCATTTATATTTAGTTGTTGCTGTGGGGACATATTTTTATTTCTGAAGGATTTTCTAATGAATGCAGTATTTTTGTGTTGGCTAGTGTTGGAATCAGTGAAATCCCCTGCTGTTGATTAAAATACTTCCATTATCATTTTTGTGTTTTTTGTGAATTGGGCATCATTATAGCTTTAGGAAAAAAGCTATAGTGGTTCCAGGCAGCTATTTTTCCTGAATTCCCTGTAGTGGATTCTTTTTCTCTGGGCAGGAAACTCTAACAACTCTAGGTGAATGGGCCAAAGGAAAGCAGTGGTTTTGTACACTTCCCTAACATTCATGTGGCTTGGGCCGTTCCAGAGGCTTGGAAATCTTTCTTGGGGACTCTAAAACTTGCATTTTCAGAGTGCTCAACAGACATTTTGGATAGATGACAACTGCCTCTTTTCCCTGATGTCCTTCATTCTAACTTTTCCATTAATATTTACTTTTTCCAGTCACCACATCTCACTGAAGGGTTGGGAATTTTCATTCACTGCTAAAGCTGTCAGTCAAAATTGCTGTTTGTCTGGGTTGGTTGTTTCTTGTTGTTTTTTTTCTTAAGATTGTCTCGACATACAGAATTAAAGAAATAAAGAATTAAAGCTTGTAACAAAGATCATATGATTCAAACACTGTGTCTTTCTTCTGTGCAGTGTCTCCAGTACTGATGTGTCCCCTTGAGGCAGTCAGATCTTTTTTACTTCACCTTCACCTTTTTTCATTGTTTCTTGCCTTCCTCATTGAATTAGAGATCACAGCTTTCTTTTACATACCCCTGTGGCAGGTAAATGCTAACATGCTTAAACCTGAGATGAAGCACCAAACACCAGCAGCATGTTGGAAAGGAAGATCCTGGACTAGAAGGGCAGAACAAAATGAACAAGAAGTCTTGGAAACTCTTATTCAGTACATCTAAATGCTATTTCTGCTCTCCCTCTCCTAATGTAAAATATAATACATTTTTTCCCAGGTTCTCTCCTCATTCCTGCTGTCCTGCAAGCAACGTTTCTTTCTTAAGAAACTAGTGATTTAAAGAAAATATGTTTTGAGAACTAATTTTTTTAAGGTTGCAAGCCAACTTAGGAAGCCTTCAGGCTTTCCCTATTTTTCATTTATTAAGTTGTGGTGGCCTGAAGAGTATTGCTCTCAGTTAAATTTAAGATCATAATGAGAAAAAGAACACTGAAGACGGCCTTCAAATAAATCAGAAACCTTTTCTTTCTCTGTGAAAAGTAAGAGCAATTTAGAAGTCTCAATTCATGAAGCCCTTCAAAAAATGTGACTAACACACCAAAATGATTAGTCTTAGTTCTGTCATGTTTTTTGCACTCAACTGCACTTGTGTATGTCAGCTGGCACAGAGTAACGTCTCTGGATCATGACCACAAATCATTTGGGCACAGCAGTCAAGTCTATCTGGGAGGTGACCCCACCTTTGTTGAATGTGCTAATCCCTGAAAGGCCAGAGGGTTGTGTAAAAGACTGGAAAATCAAGGATCGTCATAAGACCAGTCCACAAAAGTCACATTTTCATTGTCCAAGAAAGGACTTATCTCTCTGAACATTATTCTAGTGCAGATGTGTGGGAATACTTAAGCCACATGTAGCATCTGGTGAAAATAAAGATTTATTTTGGCTGAACTGGTTGTATTAGCAGATAGAAATCCGGCTTTGAACTAGATCTTAGTTCATAGCCTGCTGCTGCCTTGGGATTAATTTCAGAATTTCTGTTTGTTTTTATTATGGAGAAATTACTTGCAGCTGATTTTTTAATACCTTTGCATTCTTCAAACAGGCAAGCTACTGAAAAGAGATGGGAAAGTCAGAAAAGAGTGGAAGTGACAGTAACTTTGGATGTTAACTCATCTCATGGAGACCAGTGACAAGTGGTGTCCCTCAGGGGCTGGTGCTGGGACTGATAGTGTTCCACAGCTCTGTCAGTGACGTGGACAATGGGATCAGTGCACCCCCAGCATGTTTTCTGATGACACCGAGCTGTGTGGTGCAGTCAGCATGCTGGAGGAAAGAGATGGATCCAGAGGGACCTGGACAGGCAGGGGATGCAGGTCTGTGTGAACCTCACGAAGTTCAACAAAGTGAAATTCAAGGTCCTACACCTGGGTCAGGGCAATCCCCAGCACGCTGACAGGTTGGGCAGAGGAGTGATGGAGAGCAGCCCTGGGAGAAGGACTTGGGGAGTGATGGGTGATGGAAAACTCACCATGAGCTGGCCAGAAATCAACTGTGTCCTGGGCTGAGCCCCCAGCCTGGGCAGCAGGGGATGGGAGGGGAGATTCTGCCCCTCTGCCCCTCTCTGCTGAGCCCCACCTGAAGAGCTCCTCCAGCCCTGGGATCAGCACAGGAAAGACAGGGAGCTGCCGGAGCCAGGCCAGAGCAGGGACACCAAGGGATCAGAGGGATGGAGCAGCTCTGCTGGGAGGAAAGGCTCAGGGAATTGGGATTGTTCAGCCTGGAGAAGTCTCCAGGGGGACTTCATAGCAGCCTTCCAGTATCTGAAGGCGACCTACAGGGAAGCTGAAGAGGGACTCCTCATCAGGAACTGCAGTGGTAAAACGAGGAGTAATGGATGCAAGTTGAAAGCGGGGAAATTTAGGTTAGGTATTAGAAATAAATGCTTTACCATGAGGTTGGTGAGGCACTGGAACAGCTGCCCAGGGAGGCTGTGGATGTTCCACCCCTGGCAGTGCTCAAAGTCAGGTTAGCTAAGGCCTTGAGCAACCTGGTTTAGTGGGAGGTGTCCTTGCCCATGGGAGAGGATCAGGACTAGATGATCTTTAAGGCCTCTTCCATTCATTAACATTCTGCGACATCACCTACAACGTTATTGTGTCAGTTTTAAGGAAGGGTGATCCTAATCTTGCAGAAGAGCTTGTGTTGTCTGGACAAGAGCTGGCATTCTGTGCATTTATTCTCACCTTCACCAGAGAATATTCTCTTGATTTGATGACATGTTTGGACTGCACCACTGCCTTCTGCTCAGAAGTGTCACTGACAATGCACAAACACATTTTCAGTCTGTGTCTCGCTGTCTTTTGCTGTGACTCCCCTTTCCTAGGACATTCTTTGGACTGTTGGAACTTTTTTGCCTGACTTTGGGATGCAAAGTGAATGCTTGCAGAGGCAGAGAGATGGGCAGCGAGATACCTAGTGTTGCCATTGGTTGCTGCTGGTTTATTTCTGTGTTGAGGGTGTCTTGCTTTCAGTGGTGACATGGGAAACATGGTGGGTGGTGGAGGAGGTTAGCAGGGGGAATTTGCACATAGAGGAGGGAAGCAGAGCAGAGCTCCTTTGTTGGCACAATTCAGACTGGACAAGTTTCAGTGACGGAGAGTGAGACTTAAAAATCTCTTAGACTTTGGCTCTCGTGCAAATAGGGCTGTACTTGCCCAAGTAGCACCCAGAATTGTAGAATATCCTGGGTTAGAAGGGACCCGCAAGGATCATTGTAGTCCAGCTCCTGCCCCTGCACAGCACAGCCCCAAAAATCCCACCCACCTCTCACTCAGTGATATAGTTGGTTGTCTCCTCTGTGACTTTCCTGCACCTTGTACACAGGGTGGCAAAGGAAGAATCCAATCTCCAAACACAACCCAGCAGTATTCCCTGTCCCCATGTGAAGTCTCCCTGCTCCCAAATAACCCAGTGCACATCCCTGGATTAAAAAGAAACCCCAAGCTGAAAAGCTGTGAGAATGCCTTTGCATCTTGGACAAAGACAGTCACAGTTTCTGCTCCTCAAGGCTACTGTCTTCCCAACACATCTGCTGTCATGCAAGGAAAACAAGATTAACTATTGGCACAGAAAAAAAGGAAATATGTTTGCCTTTCCTCCATTAGAAGGAAGGGCTTGTGGGTGGACAGATGAGGTGGGAAATGAAAGTTATTTCTATGTCTTCACTCTGTGTATGATATTCACACTGCAGTTGTTTTTCTTCTGTGACTCAGGTCAAAGATTTCAAAGTATTATTATGCATCCACTTCACTGCAGAATCTCTTCAGATCTAACAAACCAAGTGCATGTCACCATTTGACCTTTTAAGCAAACTAAGCATCCTGTGGAGAGGTGGTACTCACCATTATCATTAATGCCCAGGGATTTTATTAAGATTACAGAGTTTCCTGTTGGTTTCTTCTCTTGACTAAAATGTAATATTTCAAGTACTGACCACAGTTTACAACATCTTCTAATCAAAGAGTCTGGGATGTTACCATTCCAATTGTAATTTATCTACCTAGAGCTCACTCGAAGTTTTAATTTAACTTGGTTTGGTTTGAATTTTCAGATATAGTTTTCTGTAGTGTACGTAGTCCCACTGAGCCCACTTCTCCACTGAAAAAGAAAAAAAATAGTAGAAGGAATCCTTTAAGATTTATCTGCATTTATGCCATAAAAAACAGTAAAACAGTAGAATTTGACCTCTACATAAACAGTTTGCTTCCCCAGTCCAGCTCAGAGTCTAGAGCAAGTGATTTCACATGGAAGTATGTATCATGGAGTGCCACAGCACCCCTCAGAAGGAAAGGCAACATGGGAAAGACAATGCAACCCACAACTGCTTTTTTTACCATTTCACATATTCCTTTCAGTTCCACAGCCAAAGGTAAGGGAATCTGCAGAGACAACAGTCAATTCAGTACTTCAAGAAGTAAGTGAATTCTTATCCTTCTGAAAAAAGATATAACTATCATCTTTTAGACCTGAAGCCACCCCAACACAGACTCTTGTCTCTTCTTATACTCTTCTAATTTCTAAGGACCTATGAACCTGGTTTCTACTCTGGATTAGCTTCAAATAATTGAGAAAAATCAGTTTCTTGCCCCAGCTGAGCTCTCAGCCCTGTGATTTTACCAGTCCACCCTGTAGTATACTTCACTTTTGAGAAGCAGGCAGCCAGGTTGTGATTTGAGGGCTACACACAGCTGTGGCAAAGTTGTCTGATCCTTTTCAGGGCATATCTTCTGAGGGGACAGAAGGACAGAAAGGGTAAATGGATTTATGTGGAAAAGTGTGAGATAAGAGGGGCATATTCAGGCCATCATTTCAGACAATTATCTTGAAATGTAAAAACTAGACTTGGTCTTGCTAGGGAACTGACATGCCTGTCCATCACTCCTGACTTGGCATCTTTCATCTATCATCAATAGCACACTAAAATTAAAAATACTTTGAAAAAGGAAACTGGAAACTAAAGGGAAATAAGGCTTTCTGCTATTTACATGGCACTGTGGAGACAGATAAGGTGAAGAACTTCAGGGAAGGTCAGGTTTTAGAAGGTGTGGGAAGGAGTCTGTTTTGCCACTTTAGATTGTTGGCTGCTCTGCTGCCTACAAATTACATCTAGATGGAGAGTAGCTTACGTTCAGAAAGGCAGAAAGATTCCTTATTTAAATCTAAGTATGCAAAATAAGACATCTACCATGTCCTTTTTCCCACTGAAAGAAATCCCACTGACAAATACTCAAAGCCATCAAACAGACAAAATAGTCTCTTCTCAGACTGAAAATCACAGTAGTTCATAATTTTTAAAACCAAGTGAAAAAACAGCTAAGAGACTTAACAATTTACTTTTTATTCTCACTCTTAAAGTGCTGAATCCATTTCAATCGCAGCTGGGGACAAGGACAGCCAACAATAACACATCACTCCCAGCAGGATACCTTTTTAGGTCCTCTTCTGGGATGCATCAAATGTTGATGACCAAATTATGACCCTTTCCACCTCCCTTACTGAAAGCATAGCATTTTTGCCAACAGTCATCAGCCAAGGTTTTGAAAAATATGAAGCATAGGATTGTGCCTAAGTTACTAAAGCAGTTTCCCCACTATCAGGCAGCTAGGTTCTTAAGCAGTTTCATGTGACCTCAAAGCTGTCAGGTACCTATCACCCTGACAGCTAGATATCACTTAGGTATTGGTAGAGGTTGAGTGCCTTGGTGTCACCATCTCTCTCTCTGAAAACTTCAGGCCGGTGGCCTTAGCTCTGACACTCTTGACTTTCCTTACAGAGAGGTAGTGGCTCTGTAAAGTAAGCAAGTACCCCCTGTTTTCAACAGCATTTAATCTGTACAGGAAGTGTAGTGTCAAATTTTAATGTTATTATGGTCCAGAGAGAATCTGGAGAAATCCTATCTACTTTCCAAATAATGGTTTATGCTCGTGGCTTATCCAGTGATACACTCAATATTCCCTGAAGGAAAATGAGTGTGTCACTAAGGCTCACATAATTTCAGCTGAGCCACTGGGATCTATTCCATTCTATTCTTCTAAGTGGGCATACAGTGATAATGAATGACCTGACAAAGATTCATAGGTAGAGCTTAAGAATCATTGAATCATTTGTTTCAACAACTTTACGGTTTATTCAAGGCTTTCAGCATTCCTTGTTCTGCAGAATTGAGTGGGATGGTTTATGGGAGTGAACTTCCTTGCAAGGTGAGGATCAAATTCTGCAGTAGCTACTCCAGAAAAATCATCAAATTTTGTTCAGCCCTCCACTTTCAAAAATAGGCAGACTAAAGAGCAGGACAGAGGTGGAAGGATGCAACACAAACCTCCCTGGAAAGAAAGGCACATTGGGGTTTTTTCAACAATCTTTGCTGTCCCACGTTTTCTACTCCAGTCAGTTGTGAGAGCACCTGTAAAACTAGTTTTGTCCTCTCAAAAACTAGATTAAAAAGTTGTATTGGAAGCCTGATAGGTGATCACTGAATGATATCTTTGAAGCATTTCAGGGGAGTGCAATTTAGATCATGGCGCAAAACCTGGAGTCCAGTAAAGTCAACAGCCTCTTGACCTTTATCTTCAATACAGTTTCACACTGCTGACATCTTGATACACTTCCCCTTTACTTCAGACTTTCCCAGCACAAAACACAGAAGAAAAGCACTCCCCACCCCAGGGACCTTTTGCAACAAGCACTTAGGAAGAAAATCAAACAAACGAGGGTTTAGTGTCTGGGCAGTGCAAACACTATTTTTAAATCAGACATTACTGTAGGCTGCTTTTTTCACTTTTGACTACTTCTGCATCTGAGCAAAACCAGTAACGATGACAGCAAAATTTGATCAGCCACCATCATGAGGTGAATTTCCATTAATGCCACCTATGGTTTGGCTACCAAGAAGTTGCTCATCAAAACAACTCGCTAATGATGTACAGAATCATTCAAAGTGTTTTGGAGTTATTTCTTGATTAGATGGTTAATGGTATTTTTTCACCCTCAGCTGTTCTCTAACAGCTCTTGGAAATCCTGAAACTGAAAAATCTATGTCTTATTTATAAATATTTTTTTATTTCAGTGGGGCATACTCAGTTCTCCAGAAATAGTGAGTTGTTCCCAGCTGATGTACCATTCAAGGGCTGCTGTAACACTGTTCATGTGTGCTACAGTGGAAGATCAGTTTGCTTTAGGGGCTGGTTATATGTGCTGAGACACATGACACATTGGCTCGCACTGGTTTTGATTTTAAAATCATAACAGAGAAACCACTAACAACCTTTAAGCAATGCCTCAACTATTAAGGCTGCATAATAAGAAATTACAGAAAATTTGTAAACTACACAAAACCCCAGTTAAATGTCAAAATTTATTACAGCTGCGGGACTAGGAGCCAACAAGTTGAACTGAAGGGACTTAAATTAACATTTTTTAACTAAGTTCAGATAAACTAATGACTTAAAAGCAGAAATCTATGATGATGATCCAATAAATTATCTGAAATAAATGTTGGCGCAACCACCTTAAAGAGAATTTTTTTTCCTTAGCATTCATATAATTAGCATAAAAGATTGTGTTAAGAAATCTGAAGAGAAAGTGCAAAAATAAATGGATAGCATGTTAGCTACAGTCTCTGTTGGAGGAAGACTCACAGCTCACAGGGGAAACAAATTGCCCAACAGCATCCCTCATTAGGCAGCTGAGAAATCAATGCCTGACTGCTTGTCCTGTCGATCAGATGTCCATCACTGGGTCATCACTGGGTCAGCTTCTTTACCAGGCACTAAACTGCTTTCTTCAAATACATTTATTTAAAATAATTTCACATCTCCTATCCCTGTGGTGTGTCCTCCTTTTGAGCATGGTACGTGGTTTCTTTGCTTTGCGTGGCCAGACAAAATTCCTTCTTTAATACATCCATGCATTGCAGATTAAGATTGATTTTGTTTTACTTTAGTATACTGAAAAGGATTAGAAAGAATGAAAAAACTGGACTGAGCTACCATCATCTTCAGTTCTGCTGCAGAGAAATATAGTATCAAATCCTTTTATGAGAATGTATGTCAGATTCAAGAAACTCAACAAACAGGCTATGGCCCAAAACTTGTGTAGTCTGCTGTAACCAGGGGATAAACACAGCATAGAGCAGTGGATCAATCCTCTCTTTGGAGGATTTTATGGAAAACTATGGCACATTCCATTCCTTTCTGTAGGAGCTCACACAGACATAAGAAGTGAATATCTTCTGGGAAATTTTTGGACAGCTGAGCTACTTGACTCATGAAGTAAAAATTTCTGTGGCCCCCCTCCCACCCTCATCTCATCCTCTCTTCACTTCCCCATTTTCAAAATGGCATGTTGAACCACCTTCTGAAATGAAAGGCTACCTCTTAGTGAAAGACAGCAAAAGCAGGAAAAGTCCCCACAGGATCAGGAGTACAGTAAAGTATTCCAGTCTGCTGTTGCCCAATTCATTTTGTTTGCTTAGAAGGTGGTGCAAATACTTGTAAGCTTTTCCTCAGGTGCAAACAGAAGGAAAATAACTATTCACTCAAAATCTGATTAAGGATATAAAGTCATCCAGTCATCCCACGCTAGACTGACTCAGCCTAGTCTGTAAAATCCATGTATGAGCTTAAAGAAGCCACAGACTTACTAACACCCTAGTCTAACAGCTTTATCTAAAGAGAATGTTGTTTGGGTTTTTCAAAGCTGTTTCATCTTTTTTTCCTATTCCCTGTGAAATATGAGTTTCAGAGGAGAAGGCATTTCAGGGTAAGTGCTTGATCTAAAGGCCAGATCTAAAAGGCATTTAGTCCCCTAACATGATTTCGAATAGCTTGTTTCCACTGGGAAATTACTGTTCTGCATGCTCTGAGTGGCATGCCAGTAAGAATACCAGGAGGAGAATTGCAAGTGACTTTTGTATGCACAGTTAGAACCTTGTATTGTTGTTTGTGGTTTTTGTTTTTCTGTTTTTTGCTAAGCTAATCTTCAGTAGTCGGCTTCCTTTTCTCCTAATCTGCAGCTGCTTCACTGACTATCCATCATCTTTATTACAGTGTCATTTCTATACGTCATTCTCTTACACTAATCAGAAGCAGACCAAGTAGGAAAGAAATTGCTCCACAGGGATGAGGTCTGATGCTGTAAACGATATGTTGAACAAGAGTGGAATTCAATGCAAGAGGCACTAGGCTTGTTTACACATGTTGAACTGATGTCTTTTATCTGTGGGACACATCACAGCTCTTTGTTGCGGTCATTTGTGGCCATCCTCCAGCACGTTCTGCAGCAAGCCTGTAAGCAGTGAACAGTCCCACTGCTTAAATATTGTCATTAAGTTGCATAAAACAAATCACCCACCATGGTGTGGTGGTGAACTGGGGCCCAGCAGCTTGGAAACAGAAGCTGGTCTATGAGTGGCAGGACTGATGAAGCCCAGATTCTTATTAATGCATACCCAGTATGCCCTAAATCCTCACGCTGTAGGAACCTTCCCCGCTGCCCGGAAAAAGTGACAGTAATTCATTCCACCTTGCCCAAACCACCCAATCCCATGTCACTTTCAGCCCTTTTCACCTCCTGTGTGTTTTTGGGAGCACGAGATGGGCGGTATGGTGAGAGTGCCATACTGTGGCTTTCCTTGTCATTTGACTGACTGCTCTGACTGCTACTTCTTCTTTGTGACATTCAACAGAGGCAGTGAGTGAAGGTTGAGTCCTCCCTTTACGGTTCTGTCAGGGTGTCTTCCTTCCTTCTGTCCCCAAAATATCAACTTTTTTCCCAAATAATAACAGCTTACTGTTCCATAATGAGACCATTACCCCTCTGTCAGGTTTACGTGATGGATTCAGCCCTTGGTTCAAAGGTTGTCAGAAAGATGCAGATGGTCCAACAGGTATGATGGGTAAAGAAGTCTGTTTCCTTAGAAAACCAGGCCAATTTAGGCTTCTTGAGGTAAGAAAGCCTCCACTGTAGTTGCTCCATCACTTTTGCCTTCAGAGCAAACTTTGTCACCTTGTCAAATGCCTGTTTTGCAAGACAGGTGTTATTAATTAAGTGTTTGAAATATGTAGCCACTCTGAGCAGCAATATTTGGAATCAGGAGGATTTTAAGAACACCATTTCTTCACTTTTAGGCCATGGTATACTTAAAAGCAGGATCAGCATGATCAGACAGGAAACTACTGAGGAACAGAAAGAAAAATCAATAAGGTTAAGGAAGTCAATTAAAAAGAAGTTAAAACAAATATAAACAGAAAAACAACCTTCAAAAAAAGAAAATAATTCTTTAGATTGTGGTTTCCCCTTGGGCCATATACCAGTCATCTGTCAGGTTTTAAGTATTAATTAGAATATTAAAAATAAGTAGGAGCTTAATATAGATAAACAACAAATTTACTTTTTTTTGTGGTTTGAATGAAATTGTTCACTGCACACCAAATACAATGGCAATGTTTTCAGCCGGTCCCTCCAGTGTCTAAATGAAAGATATTCTATATAAACTTCTAGATGGTATTGGTACTTTTATATCCTTATCAACAGGTGTGTGACTTCAAAAGTGCAGCAGTGGTTATGGGAAACTCCCAGTCACAAATGTAAACAAAGGTATATAATTATACATAATTATACAAGTCTAATTTATATAGTTACGAACACACATATAAACCCAGATAAAATACATAATAAAAACATAATATGCGATGCTGCTGAAAGGCATGCTGTGATCTATGAATTAATTATGTGTGTTTTGCCACCCACTGCAGATGCCAAACCTTTGAAGTCTTTTCACATACTAAGGCTTTAATTTTTCAGTAACTACACAGCTGTTAAATGCTGATCTTGCATTCGTAAAGTCCGCTGGAAATCTGGGTTGTTGATGCAGTTCAGAAGTTTAGTCCTGAAAAGCTGGATGCATTGGCAGTGATATCACCAAGATGTTCTCTCTTAGTCACAAAGCTCTGATTTTGTCAGTCAGTTGCCTAGGCTAACTCCACATAAATAGGAAGACATTGGAATGGGAAGAGAACACAGAAACAAAAAGCACACTGCTTTTGCAGCTGCCTGGAGTCACAGCTTATTCCTTGGGTACGACTCTCATTCAAGATCATGTCGGGCACTTTGTCCAAAGCTTTAAGGAAAGATACAGTTTGCTATTATTTTCCAGGAGAAAAAGTAGAGAAGAAAGGTGTTAGGAAAGAGAAACTCATAACACATCTGCTGAGGGAAGGAGGCTGAGAAACACCATGCCCTGAATCCTGGGAGGCAGGACATTAGGCTTCTCACAGTGGGGAGAAGGGGAAATTACAGGTATGAAGCTCAATAAAGCAAATCAAGAGGAAAATAAGGGAGGGTCTGCTTTCCTCCCATTTAGATGACTCTGTCTTATTTGCATCAGAATCTGGGTAGATTTCTAGACATCTCCAAACCCATTTTATTCCTAAACTTTGCTGTCCTAGAGCGTCGTTTTTAGTATTGGTCCCAATATATATTGTTCTAAACTATCCAAAATATATTGAAAAAGCTTAACTTTTCTTTCATAATGAAGCTGAACAAAATGCCCATGATGCCAGAAGCCAGATTTATGTAGTGTTGTTTGACACTTTTGTCTCTAGTACAATAGCGCTTGCTCCAAATTTCATGAGTCCACAACACACTCTCCGAAGGACCAGGCCACCTCCACAATTCCCATTTTCCCTGCAAAACCAGGCTGTTTTCTTTGGAGCCCACGTGTTTTCTTCATGGTGTCTGACCAGCAGCACAACAAACTCGCCCTCTTCTCCTCCACACTTCCATTCCTGAATTCCTACCGAGTGACTCGCCTGAAGCGCTGAGTGCGCGTCAGTCCCTGCGCTGCAGCTGCCAAGAAGCCTGTGAATGGTGCTTGTGGTTTCTGTACCGTGGACACCTGCCCCATAAAGTCTGGCCAGAGACCACCAGCTAATCCTGTGCTGGCCACCTGACAGAAGCACGCAGCCATTCGCCCTCTTTCCGGAGCGTGTGCACGTGTGTGCCTGTGTGTGCGGGTGAAAAGCCTTATTTCTTCTCTTTTATTGGTCTTTTTTGCACCTGCTGCCAGATAAACAGCATGGGATAAGAGTCTGCTTCATGCCTGACATAATTTTGGGTTTATTAACTTGCCATTCTTTTTACTCTTGATGGAACCTGACAGGCAAGCAGACAAATACCTAAATTAACTTAGCTCCCAACTGGCACCTAGACAGGCCAAGAATAACACAGAGATAAAATTGAGAGGTTGAGGATGGTGATGGAGTCAAACAGGAGAGAAGGGGGGAGAGCATGAGAGAAAGGAAAAAAATGAACTTTGGACCAGAGAAGTTTTTAAAAAAATAATTATTCAAAGCATAACAACATGACAGAAGGCTGCCAGAAAAACCTCATCTGTGTGAGGAGGGCAGCGCACATGCAGTGGGAAAAATTCAGACACACATTTGCCTCTGGGACAGCACAGATTTAATCGCAAGACAACTTCGTAAATGGAAATGAATGCAATGACTTCAGCTCAGGTCGCAAGAGAGTAGAAGCCCACCAGGTTATGAAACTACTGCAGAAATTAGGCATGTTTGGCAGTACGAGCTTTTGGGAGAGTCCCAAGGATGAGCAAGTTCTGAGGATTTGATTTCATTTCAAAAGAGGGTGGTCTTTCCATCTCAGGGTCAGCAGCAGGACAGTGCAGTGGGTGTAGAGGTGGAAAGGGAAGCACACAATTTGGCTGACTGTCACAACCTCTGGATAATTGGAGATTTAACTTTCCATGTCTTAACACTCCCTGAATCTTCCCACACAGGCCAAATCACCAAAAAAATAGATGAAGGAAAATCTTCCTAGGAGGAGGAAGGTACATAATAGGCATGTTATGACATTCTTCCTTGTCCCATGCCCTGTCACAACAGACACCAGCTATTAAAATCTGTAATACAAGGTGGGGAATTGTTGTTCACAACCAGAGCTGTGTAGAGATAACATGTCAAACTGGAAGTACTTGGAGTGTTGTGGAAAGAGGGTGCAGTGAGATTTGGTTAGGCTTGTAAAGAACAGTGAGTTATGTCTGGAGCAAAGGGGTGTGTGCACGCGCACACGTACTTGGAGCCACAAGTTGTGTTGCATGCATCACAACTTCTTTACAGCAATCATTACGGCTCCATCCCACGACCTTTCATGATAAGGCAAGGCAAAAGAAGTAAGGGAAAGCAAAATCAGCTGCACAGCCATAATTATAGGGTATGTGTGCCTACACGTAAAGTAAAGAGAATGAAAAGCTTTTCATGAGGATCAGAAGCAAAACTCCCCCAAAAGCTCACAGAGGTTTGTCAAACAGGTTCAAGACTGGGATGAAAAGAAGGTTTCAGAACTGTTCTCTTTTGCTTCACAAAACTCGTAATTCAGTAAGGTGGCTAGTGAGAAGCAATAAACTTTAAAAATGCAGATATATATGAAATAAAAGGTGGAATTCTACTTCTATGAAGAATAAAAGAAAAATGTCCTGGCCAAGCTTGTGAGTTTGCATTTGCAGGAATCGTATAAAGTACTGCCACTTTAAATGTTTTCTCAGGAGAAGCAAATATTTAATGTTATACTTAAATATCCTAAGTAATTACCCCTGTTCCTCTCAAAAAGTGCCCCACAGGGTGTCTCAAGGCTGTTTCTTTCTGATAGGCAGTAGCTCTGCAGAGAGGCAACTCATGCTGACATCCTGTCTCAGGATCTGCCAGTGAGCTGAAGGGTGGAGCACGATTGCTACAGCAACAGCACGTCCAGCTGCAAATGTACGTGCTACCATGAGTTTAAGCAGAGGACACATAGGTAGGCAAAAATACCTGTGGTGATAAATTACACATGAAAAAATCAGTGGCCTCCTTCCTGCGGATGCTATCAAACCTGCTTTGCCTGTGCCAGGGGCATATCGGGTATTTTAACATGCACAGAAGCAAAAAATTACCAGTTGGATGCATGGTACTTGGCCTTGGTTACTTGCTGAAGTGTGGAACCAGTCTTAAAAGACTTCATTGTGCTGTGTCAATGTTTCATGTCACCTGAACTGAAAATGTGGTATCACTGTTAAGGTAGAGTTTATAAAGCAAGGCATTTCCCAAAAGTACTCTGTTTTGCACTGACTGCACTTTTGGGCTGTTTTGTTGCCCCATCTTCTCCCTCCTTCTTTCCCTACCAAAGAAATAAAAATAAACTCCTAGCTCTACTCTTTGCAAACTGATTCAGAGTACCGAAGTACAAGAAAACCATCAATGTTAGATGTCACCATGGCTGGAATGATAGAATGAAATCCATTTTTTAGAGTAATTTGCTTGCTTGTCTTCCGTCTCCCCAATCCCAGGACATGACTGTGCCTCAGAAATAGGCTGCCCATTGATACCAGGTGGTTATTTCCTATTCTAAGCACAGGGCTCACAATATATCCCTTTCTAATTCCTCAGTGTGACTTCCAAAGAGACAAAAAAATGATTGCCCCTCAAAAGAATTCCTCTCAAGTTTTCTACCAATTAAGTTCAAAGCTTGCTTGGGCAGGTCTTTGAGAGTTTAATCATTGTAGTATAAGAAATGATGCAGTGCAGACAGGATTGTTTAATGCTTATGATGAAGCACCCGGTACTCTATATATTTATTTTGCTTTAAAGAACTTTAAATAATCTAGGATGTGTACAGTGCAGGGGGGTTGGGGAATTTCACTTTATTCTTTAATAGCAAAATTTCTTCCTTTTCTCCCTGGATATGAAGGAGGCAACAATAAATTATCTGCTTTTCATTAGGTTCACCATCACGTACGGAAGATTGGGGGGAAAAAAGCTGATAATACTTTGCCTATTATATCAAAGGCTTTAAAACTGTTGCCTTTTTACTGTTTATATCTGGATAATTAATTCCTTGGAAACAAAACACACTTCATAACAGCAATACATCCAGCTCCTAAAACAAGAGGACTGGATAGATAATAAATGCAGCTTTAGGTTTTAACTTCCCATCTAGACAACAGATAAGGAAATCACACTGTTTCATCACGATGTTCCCTAATTTCTTCACTTTTCTTTCAGAGAAGGAATTAAAGAAAACAACAAGATTTTAGGGAATAAGCTTAGTGAGCCTGATACAGCCATTGTTGCATCATGACATTTGCCGCTGATTTTAAAGACCATGAAAAGACACTTAGAGTGATCATTGACTGGTAATAAGCTTGGCTTGGCTAAGAAATAGAGTCCAGCTGGTCAACCAGATGATGTTTGGCCATTCAGGCATTGTCATCCTAATGGATCAAGGTGAGCCATGCAGCCAAGGCTGGTGTGTATCCAGGTTCCTACAACAGCTTGTTGGGACACCTAACGTCCTGTTAGGTATTGTTTTGCTTATTGGGCACTAGAAGCCAAAGTGTTCTTGGCAATGTAGGAATAAGGAGACATTAATTCCTCTTGCCCTCCCCAAATCCACCATCTGGGTCTGGTGTAAAATTCCTAGGAAATTATGGACTGGAGTATGACTGGAGATTGAATGCGCCCTACCTAAAAAAAGCTGACGCGGCTCGCCTTTT
>VWZS01006366.1:0-36349 GCA_013397075.1 Rhabdornis inornatus
CTGGGGATCTGGGGATCTGGGGAACCTCTCCTGTCTGCCTCTCCCGTGAGAAGCCAAGAGCAGCACTGGGGTTCCTGCAGAGCCCAGAGTGTTCCTTCCCCAGGTCAGGCTCGGTCTGGGGGTGCTGCTCCACCCTGGGGTGGCTCAGCTCTCCCGAGGTACCTGCTCCAAGCTTCCCCCTCCTCCTCCTCCTCTTTCAGTTCCAGCCCAGTTACCGGGGTTGGCACCCCAAGGCAGCCAGCCAGGCGTTTATGCTGCAGCTGCCTGATCTGCATGTGCTCATGCTAATGGAGTGGAAACGATTCATGCTCGGCTTTGTGCTGAGTTTCCTGTGCCCTGAATTGAGCTCTGCTTGGAAAAAGGGGAGACTGGGTCCTCTGGGTTTGGAATAATTCAAGAGGGGAACTCTCTGTGTGCTGCTCACCTGGGTTTCAAACGTTTCTCTGATGTCATGGTGGGATGGTCGGAGCTTTGCACAGAACACACGCCTTAAAGAGGCAAATAACACAGATATTCCTATGAGGAATTCTTATTTGTTCCCAAGAGGAATGGGAGAAACATTCTATTTGCAGCTACAGAGTATTGGGAAATTCTCTGGAGATAGCTGCACTGCCAGGAAATTCGAGCAGAAGTCCTCACTCCACAGAGGTTTTATGGCAGCTGTAAATCACTCAGAGATGGGCAGGATAAGACACCTGGAACAGCCAAACCTGCAGCTTCCTCCAGCACCCTGCAGGCAATTCCTGCTCCTCTTCCTCAGCTCAGGAGCAGTGCTGGAGCAGGNTTCACTGTGTGGCATTTCCATTTCACTGTGTGGCATTCCCATTTCACTGTGTGGCATTTCCATTTCACTGTGTGGAATTCCCATTTCACTGTGTGGAATTCCCATTTCACTGTGTGGCATTCCCATTTCACTGCATGGAATTCCCATTTCACTGTGTGGAATTCCCATTTCACTGTGTGGAATTCCCATTTCACTGTGTGGAATTCCCATTTCACTGCGTGGAATTCCCATTTCACTGTGTGGAATTCCCATTTCACTGTGTGGCATTCCCATTTCACTGCTCACAGCCCAGGGCAGGAGGGACCTTTGGTGGTTTCCTCTGCCACTTCTTGGATTGATGTGGATTCCAAGGCAGTTCTGTATTCTCAGAGTTTCAGGTGCTTGTGGCCTTCAGGTTTGGGGCATTGCCAGAACCCCCCACGTAACCCAGGGATGGTGCAAAGACAATTCGGGTCTGGGAGAAGCTCTGCAGGAAGCAGCCAGAGGAGTTTTCCTGGTAAAACCTCGGCCGTGGGAGCCCTGCCCGCCCTGCCCTGCCCTTCCCGGGGAAGAGACAAGAATGAAAGAGTTAAAAGCTGTCTCCAGGCAGGAGAACAAAAACACCATTGCACTCATCTCACTGCTGTGCTCATCTAATTACGTTATTTAACAGGATACCCTCTCATTGATTTTAATTACTCACATAATTTGGGAAGTAATTCACAGCACATCCCTGCAGGGTGCACAGCCAGAACAATGTGCTCGAGTCTCCCATGGAAGCAGGGGAGGGGAGGACGAGCCCCAGCCCCCAGGCCAGGGCACCTGGGGACCTGTCCCTGGGGAAAGGCTCCGCTGGGACCGGGGCCAGTGCCATAAAACATTGTCACACACCCTGTGGGGTGTCCCCAGCTGTGTCCCAGCCAGCACATCCCCACTCTGGAGGATTTGGGGGATCCCTGGCTGGGAACAGGGATGCCCTGGAGGGATCCCAGCAGGTCCCTGTGTCCCTCCATCCCCCGTGAGGATTCATTGTGGATTCACTGTCCCTTTGACATCGGGGTCCTGCCAGGGCCCATCCCTGCAGAGCCTGGGCTTCCCTCAGCCGAGCATCCTGAGCTGCTCCTGATCCCCCAGCACCGTGAATCAAACAGTCCCTGGCACTGGTGGCTCTTAAAAAGATTTCAAACCACAGCCCTGCCATTTTAACGCGGTTTTTTAAGCACAGTTGCACAGGGTTTAGCAAAATTGCACCCCCAGCACGCACTTGTTTGGTTTCTTCGCTGTCTTTTGTAAGTTCCCCTGCTTAATTAGGATGCAAACAATCCCAGAGGAATGTTTAATTAATATTATAAAGCAACAATGGGATGATTAAGCAAGTCTGGGCAGCTGCTATTTATACACAGGACATGTGGCACTTGTTGGGGGCGAGCGTGTCAAGGAAAAACCATGGCAGGACTCTGTGCAGTTTTATTGCTTGTTTTAATTGTCTGGTTCAGCCTTTTCTCCCCTTTGTGTTCGCTCAGGCAGAGCCAGAGGAGCTGAGATTTAGCTCAGCCGCTTGTTCACTTAATTACAGTGAAAGCTTTGAGCCAGGAGCTCCTGCCACCCCTGCCCAGCCTCCAGGGCTCCACTGACAGCCCAGAGGAAACCTGGCGCTCTGGATGCCCCAAAACTGGGCCAGGAATGGGGGATGGAGCAGGAGAACATCCCAGAGGATGGGGACAGGCTGGGAGAGCTGGGGGGCTCCCCCGAGCCAGGGCAGGGCTGGGCTGGGGATCCAGAGATCACCTCCCACCCCTCAGCATCCATGGGATGGAGGATCTGGTTCCACCCCCTGCCATGGGCAGGGCTCTTCCCCTGGGGTGAAATGTGCTCCTCAAACACCTCAGTGATGCTCTCACCCCCAGTGCCTCCGTGCTGCTGGGTTTTAGGGCATTCCCATTTGGAAATGATTTCTCTGCAGCTTCTCAGAAGCCTGTGCACAACCTGAAGTAATTGTATTTGCCTTGGGTTGAACTCTTTTGGCACTTTCTAAAAATAAACACTCCATTTCTTCTCCTTCCCGTGGAGCTGCCTCTGCTGGGAGCAGAACCAAACAAACTGGTAAAAAATTAAAAGAAGTGGGAAATCCACCAGCACAGCCCCGAGTCTGTCAGGAATGTACAGCTCCCAGCAGCGACAAATCAATTCCTGCCCGGCAGGGGATGGCCCCGGCCCCAGCCCCATGCACTGGCTGCTGTCCCTCCCTCCCTGCCCCTGCCCTGGCAGCTCCAGCCCTGGCACAGAGCAGAACCCAGCCCCGAGGGCAGCAGGAGCCCAGCCCTGAGCCAAGCACCCACAGCAGCACCTGGGGAGCTCTTCCCCCAAGCACAGCCCCCAGAGAGCTCCATCCCTGGTCTTTACCCCCAAAATCTGCATCTGGCAGCTCGAGGGGCTCGTTCCCACCGTGGGCAGCAGGGGAGACACCCAGGAGCCTTTTCCCTCCTGCCCAGGAGCAGCTTTTGCTCTGACTCACCCTGACGTGCATCCTTCACCACCTCACACTTATTCAATTATTACTTCAGCCCTGGCCCCGCTCTGGGAAGCTTATCTCACACCAAATCCTTCTCAGTCAAGCCCTAAACGCTGATTGTTTCAGAAGGAAAGGGCCAAAAGCTGCCTGCTGGCTGCTGATCAGCCTCAGCTTCAATGGAGGGAACACCCTGAGCTCCAGGTCCTGCTCCTGCCCAGGCTGGTGGGACAGGGGGTCCTGGCACAGGAATCACAGCCTGGCCCAGGGGCAGCAGCTTCCTCAGGCCCTGCTCCTGACACCTGAACAGGCTGGGCTCGCCCAGCAGCCCCTGGCAGAGGGATCTGAGGGAGCCCAGTCCCTGCCCGAGGGCTCCTTTAGCTGGAATCCATCCCTGGGCACTCCTGAGACCCTGGGGAGGGGGGCAGCTGGATGCTCTCCTTGTTCCCATTGGAATCCCTGGACATTTCTCACAGGAGCTCAGAACACAATTGGCTCCTGGTTGCCATGGAGGTTTCTTGCCAAATTTTGGTGCTCCTACCCTGGACAATATCGAGGGTGAGCCGACCAAGGTGCATGGACAGGGCAGAAACCCCCAGGTGTGGAAGGGTTGGTTCATCACTTGTCAGCACCACCGAGGCTGGAAAAGCCCTGTGAGACCAATTCCAGCTGTCCCCCAGCACTGCCACACGTGCCCCATGTCCCCAGTGCCACCTGCAGGGGTTTGGGACCCTCCTGGGCTGTCACTGAGGTTGCTCCATTCTTGCTGTGTTTGGGGTGGCTCTGGTGCTGCTGCAGCTGGAGCTGCTGCTCTGCCACATCCAGCCCTGCCCTTTGCTCCCTGTGCCTTCCCCTGCTCCTGCAGATTAATCTGGGCCTGGAGCTGGAGCTGCTCGGGTCTCCCTCATTTCAAACATCATTTATCACTCAGGATTATCCTGCAGGGGCTCCTGTGCAGTCATATCTAATAACATAAACTGCCTCAAATCAAATGATTCCTCCTGTGAATTTAAGCTGAACTGACACAGCAGCTTGACATTTCTTATTTCCACACTAAATGGGAATGGGGAGGGTGCAGGGTGCTGGCAGCAGCCCCGATGGGCACCCCTGCCAGAGGCTCCATAAAGCTCCAGTGTCCCAGCCAGGGAGCCGCTCCCACCCCTGAATTTGGCCTTTGTGGGGTGGCTTTGGGGTGGATGTGGCAGCTGGGCCGGGCTGGGCACTCAGAGCATCCTCCCTCCCTCCCTGCCTGCCTGCCCTGCACAACGAGCTCCTTGTGCCCTGCAGCTCCTGCCGTGCCAGCAGCGATCTGGCGCTGGAGCATCGCTGCCTCCCGAGGAAAATGCCAGGGATGTCTGAGCTCAGGAGCCTGCCAGGGCCCGTGCTGGGGGAACTGGGCTCATCTCAGCAACCCCTGAGTGCCCAAGGGGCAGCCGGGGTCGAGCCACGATGGGCATCTCAAATCCAGCAAAGGCTGCACCTCCAGCTCTGCTCCCCACTTGTCCAAAATCTCTGGGAAATGATTCCAACTTCCCCTGGTGCTGCTCCCTCTGAAGAGCATCCTGCTGGAGGTGAGGGACAGAGGATAATGGGGTGGGTGTCTCAGAGTTTCCTCGTGTGCAGCTTCCTGCAAAGTGAGCAGAAAAGGCTGGGTTCAGTCCCAGGACAATGCAAACAGTGTTTCCCATTTCCCTGGAATTAGGGAGTGACTGAGCAGGAGAGCTCAGCCCCAGCCAGGAGCAGCCAGGGTGTCAGAGCTGTGCCAGGGCTGCTGGAGCCTGCAGCACCGGCTAATGAGCCCTGGCTGGGGGCTACTGAGCCCAGAGCCCCTCACTCCTGCTCCTCTCCCTCCTCCTGCACAGGGTTTGTCTCCAAATTTGGGGAGTTTCCTTCCAGGAGGAAACACAGAGCTGTGGCTGAAGGCCAGAGCACTGACCAGCTGCTGCAGGGAAACCAGAGCCAGATCCCAGCCCCTGCCAGGAGGGTGGGAAGGACGTTCAGCCCCAGCCAGGAGGGTGGGAAGGACGTTCAGCCCCAGGCAGGGGCAGGGGAAGGACGTTCAGCCCCAGCCAGGACAGTTAGCACATGCTGGTTATTCTCCAAGTGGCACCTGGACCTCTGGAAAATCCAATTTCATTCCTCCGTGCTTGGTCCTGGCAAAATAAAGAAAACATTCATTAGTTTTGGTGATTTTGCAAAGGTTAATGGCGAATTTAAGATGAATTTTAAAGTTTCTCTGGTGGCTGCAGGATGCAGTGGCAGGAATGCAGCTCACAACCTGGGAAGGTCTCCCTGTCACTTGTCTGGGACAACATCACAACCTGCAATTAGAACTTCCCAGCGAGCCAGGATGTGTGGGGTCATCTGATCCAACCCACGCTGGAGGGGAAAACATGACTTAAAATAACCTTTAGAAAGCACTGAAAACAGACAGGTTAATAATACACAGGCTGGGAGCGTGAGAGCAGCACAGGGACTCTCTGCTGGGGTTTGTGCACAGCTCACAGAGGAGCTGGGTGGCTCCAGGGAAATTTTAAATGCGTCCCTTTGCTCTCAGCAAAATGTTCCTTTGCTCGGCTGGGTTCAAAAGCAGCCCGGGATTTCTGGGAGGTTTTTCTTTTCCCCTTTCTTTAGGACGTTCTGCAGTAAGTCATTCTGAACCCAGTGAGGCATTAACCAGCGAGTGCTGCAGGACATTTCTGTCCGCTCCGGACCCGGCAGAACGGCAGCTATTGTGCTAAAATCCATTCAAGAAGAACTTTCTTTTTTTTCTATCCAGCGAGAAAACGAGCGCCTTGTGGGAGGCAGAGGGGCGAGGAGAGGGTGGGACCCGGGTTCAGGCTGCAAATCTCCGGGATGAGAGCGATGCCAGCGGAGCCTGAGCCTCTCCCACACTCCCATCTAGCGGCAACCACGGCAAGGGAGCGCTCCCTGCCTGCTCTGCCCTCCTCATCCTCATCCTCCTCATCCTCACTTACCCCATTTGCACCCCACTCTGTGCCCTGGTTTATACAAGGCACATCCAGCAACCACCACGTTCACTGGAATTACTTTATCACTAAAATATTTTTACATTTCATCGAGAGCACCAACCTGCAAACACCGTGCTCCTGCTCCTCCAGGAAAAGGAGGTGCAGAGGTGGCTTCAGACAAGCAGCCACAGTCACTGCACTTGTCCTGGTGCTTGGCAGCAGGCAGATGTTGCCACATCATCCAGATGTTTACATCCAGTCTTGTCTGGGATTTAGGAACTGGGATCTCTGTCATTCAGCAGCTGCATCAGGAACAGAGCTTTAGAAAAACTTCTTCACAAAACCTGCTCCCCCTGGTTTCCAATAAACTCTCCAGGGGTGCAGGAATGTGTCACACTTCATTTCCCACCTGAACCTGCAGGACAAGGCCTGGGCTGAGCTTTGCCCCTGTGAACATTTCTGTTCTCACCTGCTCAGAAGGGAGGCAGGAGCAAATCCTGCAGCCCTGGGGGCTCCAGCAGATCCCCCAGGAGGGGCTGGGGTCCCGGGGGGCTCTGACCTGCACACGCAGGAGGATGCAGCACCCACACATCTCCTCACACCCTGCCCCTTGGAACTTTATGAAACCAACAGGTATTAAAAAAATACAAGGAACAAACCCAAAATGAAATAAAAAACCCCTTCAGCTGATCAGGGACCACCAGGCAAATGTGGGTTTGAAACCCAGGATCATCCTCCAAGTCAGACCTCGGAATGAAACCAAGCCTGTGCACGCAGCCACTGGACAGAGGAAACAACTGCAGCAATACAATCTTCAAAAAGCCAAGGGAGAACACGAGAGCTGCTGCTGTCCTTTGGCAGGGGAACATTAAACACAGGGGCAGCAGAACGGGCTGGGGGCACCTCAACAAAACCCCCGGTCCACCAGGATGGCAGAGGGCTGGAAATGGTAACAAAAACACAGAAACAAAATGAAAATGTACTAAAATTTAATCATTCATAAAAGCTGTAATTTAATCTGTGACAGTAAAACACAAGAAGCAATATTAGAGTTGGTTTAGTATATTATATATTTTTGCTTTTAAAGCCATAGAAATCAGTTATCCCAGTTTTTTTCCTATAAAAGACCCATTTTTCCAAAGCATTATGCACAAACATTTTTAATTAGAATACAATGGCAGAATGAAAATAATGATATTCTGTAACTTTTAAATATAAAATGAAGTCAATGACTCAAAAAGTTATTTGTTGCAGTGAGTTCAAAGGGAAATTTTGGATAATATATATCTATAGTTATAGATATAAAATATAACAGTGGAACATTTTTAGTGCTTGATGGGGAGAAATTATGATAAAATGGTCAATATGAATTTTAATTATAGTAGCAATCTCTAACATTTGAAATGCATCCATGCTCCTTGGGATAATCATATGCTAGAGTCAATTATATTTATTTTCACATCTGTTAATTGCTATTGCAAAGGAGGAGGAATATTGGCTTAAATTTCCAAGAGATATACACAGAGCAACTGCATTTTCCAGGGACTGTGTGCAAACCATTTTTAACATCTAAATTCTTCCCGCAGTATATAAAAAACAGGAGAAGCTTCTTCCGATATGTTACTCATTTCCAGAAGGTTCTGAAGTTGGGAATGCTGGCACTTTCCGTGTAGGCAACAGTTCTTCATTCCTGCAATCTGGAGCAAGCAGAAGAAAACAGAAATGAAAGGTGATGGAGGGACATTTCTCACTCTGCTGCTGGCATCTGTGACCTCCAAGGCCTGCAGCCCTGTGCCCACAGAGCTCATTTCCCCAGAATTCAGGGCTGATTCCAGGTACAGCAACAGGAGATTGTACAAAGTGTAACCCCCAGATGTTGTGTTTTATCAGGGCCACAGAGCAGTGTCACACAGCTGCCACCCTCCTGCCACTGCCTGATAGCAGCAGGGCTCCAGGGGCTCTGGAATTCAGCCCTGGAGCAGCAGCCCAGGGCAGGGGATTTCATCTTCTGCCTTTTGGGACGGGTCAGAGACCCCCTGAGCCACAATCCCAGTGTGATTGAACCCGAGGGGACTGGGGAGGTGCTGGAGGCTGGAAGGAGATGAGCTCCAAGGTCCTGCCAAGCCAAAGCACCCCAGCATTCTGTGGCTCCAGGGGACTGAGCACAGAACTCCTGCAGCAGCTCCCAGTGTCCCAGTGCTGCTGCTCGGGGATCTGGCAGGGAGGGACAGGGCAGAGATCTCTTCCCCCCAGGCTGGGGAAGCCAAATTCCAAAATTTCGTCCTGGCTGAGCAGGAGGAACCACCCGAGCAAGAGGAAAAGCCACTCAAGGCTCTTCAGTTTCCTTCCCTAAAGCCAATGTTTCCCCACAGCCCTGTTATGTCCTGGCACCCTAAAAGCTCATCCATGAGGGCAGCCCCTGCACTGCAGAGCTGCCCTGATCCTGCTGAGCCACACCTGGGCTGCCTCAGGGCCATGGCAGCAGGGACTCCAGAGTCCCCTGTCCCCAGGAATTCACCCTGGAACCCTTCTGGGGCTGCCAGCTTGTCCCTGGGGCTGCTCTGCCCGACCCACACAGCACAGAGCACAGGCTCTGCTGGGCCCCAGCAACCCTCTGGGGTGACAAAGGCAGGTGGCAGAGCTGGGCCATCACCCAGTGCCCCTCTCTGCCCCCAAATGGGGACATTCCTGTCCCAAACCTGGAGCTGCAGAGCTGCTGCTTCCTTCCAGGAGCATGACAGAACAGCTGTGAGCACACAGAGTTCCCTGCCAAGATACACAGGAAGATTATTTATAGCTCTGTCCAGCCTTGGCATGGCTTTGGGTTTTTTTTGTTTTGTGGTTGGGTTTGTTTTTGGGTTTTTATGTTTGTTTTGGGGTTGGTTTTTTTTTTTGTTTGTTTGTTTGTTTTTTTTTTTGTTTTTTTTTTTTTTTTTTTTTTTTTTTTTTTTTTTTTGTGGGCAGCTTTTTATTTCTGTGCCATTGAAACCGTCCCACCCAAAGCAATTTGTAATTGTCCCCAGAGCTCCCAGCACAGGGACAGCAGTGGCAGCAATGACACCAATGTTTATCAGAGGATAAAAAGGAAGCAAAGTGAGCCCTGGTGGCTCAGAGCTCAGTGTCACAGGCCAGAGGGAGAACCCAGAGGAGTCAAAAGGAAATTCCTGCTCAGTCACACTGCAGAAGGGAAGGGGGCTCTGCCAGGAGCTGCTGGGCTCTGCTCTCCTGCCCCAGGTAAGATTCAGGCACCTCTTACCTGGCTCAGAGCTGCTGCATGATGGGAGTCTAAAGCAGCAGACATGATTTCTTTTTAGGCTTCTTCTTTTCCACTGGTGTTTTTCTATTTATCTGTCTGACCAGGTCATAAAAGATCTGCAAATAAAAAACACAAGCTGAAAAGCCCAAGTGATAAAACATGAGCTGTGAAAACCGAGGCAGGCTGGGGGGCTGCAGTTGTGTAAATTCAATTAAACCACTTGAATTTCTGAAATGTTTCTCGAGCAGCTGCTTATGGAAGAAGAAACCCAAAGCTCCCATCGGTGTGCAGAACATAAGGGAGCTGGAAACTCCGTTTATCAGCAGCAAGGCCTGCAGAAGAGCACAGCAGCGAAATGGCAACAATTTCCCTGCTCTGGAAAAGGGGGAGAAAACTCGGGATTAACAAAGGGTTTTTAACAACAGGCACAATGTCCTCGAGGGTCACGCTGTCAGCGGTGCCCCGGGCTGGGGTGTGTGCAGAGCCTGCCCAGAGCATCCCCTGCCCCTGCAGCCCTGTCCCCTGTCCCCTGGCTGGCCCTGCCAGCATCTGCCCTGAACTCTGGCATTTCATTTCCACCAGGAACACTGCAGGGCCCTGCCAGCTGCACAGCTTTTGTGAACCCTGCTGCTGGGAGTTGTTTTCCCAGCAAGACTCAACCCATTTATAGCAAAATGAGCTTTGCAAAAACGCTTGGAGCTGGGTCACAACATTGAGGAGAAATATTTCAACCTTCAGAGGGCTCCACCCTTGTCCTTGTTTATTTTTTCCCCTTCCTGGAGTGGCTGACAGATCACAAACTCTTGTTGATTCCAAAGAAATTCAGAAGACAAAGAAACAGTTTATAACACACCATAACAACTGAAATTTAACATTTTCCTTTCTCATAAATTAGATTATTTCGGTGCTGGTACTGACTGTGAGTACAGATATCTGCAACAAGGTTTCAGGAATGGCACCATCCCTAAAAACTGGCAGTGTGCTGCAGGAGCACCTCAGAGGTCACCAGAAGGACACTTGATTCACTCTGGATTAAAAGCTTATTATCTGAAAGGTTTGATTCACATTCAGCAAATGCATCTAGGAATCTACCACTCTTTACCTAGATTTTAACAAATTTAGAAACTCCAAAAATAGTAAGAAAGCAAGAATAAACCCCAAAAGAATGCAAATGCTTCCCCAGCCCAGGAGCCAGCAGGACACGCTCCCAGTGCACTGAGCTGCTTCATTCACAGTTTCTCTCTTTGATTTCCTCAGCTTTTGTGCTTTTCACAACTAGGAAATATCAACTGGCAGGAAACCAGGAAATGAAGATCACAAGGAAACCAGAAACTCATCTCCCAGATCAGCACATTCTTGTGTCTGCTGTGACCCCACTGAGGCTGCAGACCTGGCAGGGACAGAGGCAGAGCAGATTCCAGGGGAGGGATGGGGGATGAGGAAGATGATGGAGGATCCCACCAGGCTGTGTCCCCCCAGAACCCCCTTCCCACGGGCTGGGACCCCTCTTCCTGCACCCCAGGCTGTGGGAATGCAGAGCCCAGGCTGTGCCCCCCTCCCTGGGACCTGCTGCTCACTGAGCTGCTCCTTGCTCCAGCCCCAGTTTTAGTCCAGCTCAGACACACAAACAAATCCCTGCTGGCAGCAGCTCTGCTGCACCCTGAGCACTGCAGCCAGGCTGATCCCAGCCTCAGGAGCTGCAATTCCTGGAGCTGCAGCTCCCTTCCCTCTGCACAGCCCCATGCAGCACATCCTGCTGGCTGCCAGGCCAAGATCCTGCTGCTGCTGCTTATCTCACACCCCCTAAACGGTCCCACTTATCTGCTGGCACCAGCCCAGCCCTGCTGCACGGGTCACCTCTGGTTTTGTGCCTGGAAACTCGGCCTCTGGCACAGCAGATAATTCCCAGCACAGAATAAAGCCCTGGTGCCTGATGTGGAGCAGAGCTCCCTCAGCACAACACAGCCCCAGGCAGCCCAGAGCCAAGGGGGCTCAGTTAAACTCAGGGAACTGCTCAGCTCTGGGCCTGGGCACGGTTTTAGCCAGCTGGGAGCTACCAAAGGGCTGTGATGAGGCACCTGCAGCCACAAATGCAAAAGCTTCAAAAGCAGCAGCCAGCACCACACAAGACAAGGGGTGCAGGGGGCACTGCCCACGTTTGGAGTGGCAGCAGTTATCCTGACAGGATATTCCTCCCAGATAAAGCCGATCCAAGCTAAGAGTCACCCAGCAAGTGGGTGCTCAGGACCCTCTGCCATCCATGGCCCCTGAGAGAGGCCAGAAACACCCACCTGGGAAGGCAGCCTGCCTCTGCAGAGAAAAGGGAGAAGTCTCCTTCAGGCAGACAGAAAGTACCAAATACACTTCATACACCTTATATACCTAAATACTCAGAAAGTACCAAATACACTGCAGGGCAACCCTTTCCTAGGCTGAGAGTCCAGGATCATCCTGAATGTCCCCAGGTCACACGCACGTGCTGGTTTAATGTCACATTCATGCTGGGCAGACACAGAACAGGTGGCACTTACCTCATTTACGTTGATTTTTGACTTTGCAGACGATTCTAGAAAGGCACAGTTACACCACTGTCGTGCTAAGTTCTGCCCCTGCTCTTTGCCCACCACTCGTTCTTCCTCCAGGTCACATTTATTGCCAACCAGAATCATGGGAACCTGCAGAGGAGCAGGAGGACAGATCCATCAGCAAGTTCATGTGCAGAGAGCTCTGTGCTGCTGTGGCTCTCACACTGAGGAGGGGGAAATGCAGGATGGGAAGTTTAGTGTGGAAAATGCAGCAGGGAAAATGAAAACCAATAAAAGCCAGCAGACAGTGATGAAGTGGCATCTGCCCCTCTCCAGTGCCTGTCACAGCTGTGGCCCTCCAGGATGTCCCAAACAGGAACAAAAGGAGGTGTCCCAGGCCAGCCTGGACAGGGCTTGGAGCACCCTGGGAGTGTCCCAGGGAGGTGTCCCTGTCCCTGTCCCTGCCCAGGGATGAGCTTTGAGGACCCTTCCAACCCAAACCACTCTGGGATTCCCAAACAAGGGAGCAAAGACCACCCAAAAACCTCTCCTCACAAGCCCCAGGTGCCACCTGCACGGGGACAGGAGTGGCCCCAGGGCTGCCCCAGGTGAGGCTGGGCACACCTGGCCCTGTTCTGTCACCCTGGCACAGCCGCACCCCAGAGCAGCACAGTGCCACAGCCCAACACCATTTCCTGTTTCCCTCACACTGAGAAGCAGAAAAAAACCCTACAGAGTGCTGATAAGGGTGTGCACCCGCTCCATTTCCTCAAACATCTCATTCTTTCAGCAGAAATCGAGTCCTTTCCAGCTGGAAAAGAAATCACTGTCTGCTCACTTGGGAATTCACAGCACGCTGTGTGTTTTTAATCAACTCCAGTGTTAGTATCTGTGGTCTCTTCCTGACACAATTACACTCAAGATTAATTTTTGTCTTTAAAAGTCCCAGCCATACCCCTTAGAAAATCATCGTATTTTTGGTTTTGAGACATAAATTTTCCTTATATCAGGAACCTGAAGTCACAGTACAGATGGAGCAAATGCAAAAAAAGCTCATTTGAAATCAGATCTACAGGATATTTACAACTCTATCAGCCTAGACAGAGCTGTATATATCCTGTTCTTTATAGTTTTCTAGGCAGTTAAGAGAAATTTTCTCATACTGAAACATGAAAACCTGTTTTGAACATGTTCAGCAAAAAGCTAAAGTGTATGAAGATGTGAAATAATGGGGCAAAAAGGGATCCTGAGATGAGTAAGCAGTACAGGTTTGAAAGACATGAAACTGTGTAAGGTTATTTCAAAAGTTATTCATGGTTTATCCAAAAATGGGGTTTGGTGAGCAACTACCTTTGATCATTTACTGCTAGGTGCAGAAGATTGGAACTGAAACTCTTCCAGATAGATAGAATGTAATGATTTAGGTACTGGGACTTTAGACATATTCTGCTATGAAGACAGAAAGGAGACATTTCCTAACAGCAAAACGTGGCTTAGACCTTCTAAAGGTTCTCAAGCTTGGATTCAGCAAGTACCACACAAAGCAAATAATTGCATTTTAACAATGCAATCCCATCCTGAATCCAAAGGAAAGCAGCAGTGTGTGCTGGGGGATGAACCTGCCCAGCTTAGGGTACAAATTCCCCCAGCACAGGATCTGCCAGCAGGGATTTACCCCACTAATCCCTGCCTCCAGGAAAAGCAGTTTTGCATAACTCAGCCTGTTAAAGCAAGGAGGGGCCCAGGGCCACTGCAGCCTGTCCCATCTTCTGTCAAACACCAAACTCCCCACAGCTCATCCTTCACTATTTTAAAAAGGGTTTGAAACAATCCAAACAAGAAGCCAAGGCTCTATCAGGCCCTTCATGGTTTAGCTCATTAACTGTGTGAGCTCCTTGGTGACAGATTTGGCTGAGTGACCGAGAGCTGAGAAGCTGCTCCAGGGATGCAGAGAACTCCAGACTGAGTCCTGGGAAAAGCTCTGAAGTTCCACTGCCCCTTCACACATCTGGAATAACCCCTGTCAGTCTGCAGTGACGACACCTGCAGAGCTACAAGAACATCCTTACTGCTGTTTTTCCTTAACTTGGAGGAAAATAAAGCACGGCTAAAGCACAGAGAAAGAAGAAAATGCAAAGCCTGGAAAGGAGTGTAAAGGAGAAAAAGTTAAGTAATGTTGTTTTCAATCAACTCCCAACATTTCAAAAGACTGTGGCTTCCAGGACATGGAAAATCTGGTTCTGTGATGCCCTGGGCAGGTGCTGTGCCTCAAACAACAACACTGAAAACTACAAGGTTTGAAAACAACAAGCTCTGGAAACTTACTCAACACTACCCAAGGATATTCCTTGAAAGAAGCTTTGTATGTAAACGTGCAGGTATTTGAGACAAACACTTCTTCACCATTTGCAGAAATAAAACCAAACATTTTCCACTCACATCTTCAGTGTCCTTAACCCGTAGAATCTGTTCCCGCAGGTCCTGGAGGTCGTTGAACGTGGACTGTGCTGTTATAGAATAAACTAGTGCAAACCCCTGCCCATTCTTCATGTACAGATCCCTCATGGCTGTGAACTGCTCCTGCAAGCAAAGATTTTGTAAAGTAATTAGCTGGTGAATGCAGCTAATGAACAGTTCCAAAGGAATACTTTTATTGTACTGGAGACAAGAATACAGTGCACACAGCATGGATTTCCATATTTACCCCTCCCAGAAACCCACTGAAGCATGGAAATTGAATAATAGCATTAACACTCTCTTTCCCTTTGTTGTTTTTTTTTTCCCCTTAATAAAGGACTTCTTGAAAAAAATGGAGAAAAGATGAAGAGCAGCAATAAAACATCTCTGCAGACACTGGGATGCCAGGGCAGGCTGGACAATGCCAGCTCAGAGCTGCCCCTGCCCCAGCAGGGACAGGACTTTCACCAGACCCACACAGCAACAATTTCTGCTCCTGCTGCTGAGAACTCCCAACGCCTTCCCAATAAAACCAGTTCCAGGGAGCAGCACCTGCCTGGGATGTGCTGCCAGCCCCAGAGGTTTGTGTGCTGGGGGACAGGGCTGTGCCAGCTGCAGGTGACACCGGCAGGCCAAGGGAGCCAGCCCAGCCCTGAGGGACAGGCAGGGCCTCCCCCTGGCAGGGGCAGTGCCAGGGAGGTGCCAGGGCTGCAGGGAGGCTCCCTGGCACCGCAGGGTTTGCTGAGAACTCCCCACAGAGCTGATGGCACTGCTGGCAGCAGCCCCTGTGCCTGGCACGGCTGCAGCCTGTGTCCTTGCATGCTGGACACTGGCAAAGGTCACGTTTAAAATCCTCCCAGAGCAGAATGCTGATGGGGAATGGCACAGGAGGCACCAACCTCTGTGGCCCAGAGCTCACCAGGCCACTGGCACTCACCACATGGCTTTGGGTTATTGAACAAATCCTTCCATTCGAATTACTGCAGCTGGTTTATTGCTCGGGCAGGATTACCATTCCTAACAAAGGAACTCCACAGCAATTAGACAAAGAAATGGCACTTACTGTCCCTGCTGTGTCGAGGATCTCCAGCATACACTGCTGACAGTCGACCTCCACTTGCTGGGGAAAAAGGGAACAAAGAGCTCAGACCCAACTGTCTGCAGTGGGACAGGCAAGAGGAGCTCAGCTCAGTTTGTACTTCAGCCACCACGGGCTCTGAGCAGAGCAGGCACCTGCACTTGCCCAGGCCTGGGAGCACTGCTCTTGGAGGATTAATTACACCCCAAGCCAGGCATTTGGGTCAGCTCACGTGCTCCAGGACTCCCTTCATTAGCAAGGCTTAAATGAGCAGCTCACTGTAAACATCTCAACTTAAGTGAGATTGTAAATATCTCGACTTAATCCACTTCTACAAATCAAAGCACCTTAAAACTTTAATTTTTTTCTTTGCTGCTTGGGGAGAAGGAAATAAGGAAGAGAAGAAAATGCAAACTATTTCAGCATCCTCACAGTGAGACTTTGCCAATCTTCCACTCACTGAGAAACGTCTTGGATCTAACGAGGATAATTCCAGGAAAGTCAAATAAATTTAACAGCAGAACTCACGCCACAATTTAATTTAATTATCACAGGCACAAATGTCACAAGTTTTTAGTGTATGTTTTGGTGCCTTGAATGCTGGTGACATTTCTGCTAATCCCTTAAACAATGGGTCACTTGACATGCAGCCAGGGAAGAAAGCAGCTCTGTGCCTGGGGTTACGTAAGAGCTCAGGGATCCTGCAAGGACTCCTGCTCAGCAACGCCAGCCCTGCACCCACAGCAGCCCCAAGAGCTGCAGATTCTCTGTGGCACTTGGAAGGAATAAAAACATTGGTGTTTTACCTTTCTGTATGAATCTTCTATTGTTGGGTCATATTTTTCAACAAAAATTCCCTGAACGAACTGTACAGTCTGGGGAGGAAGGAAAGGAGAAGAAACCTCAGTGAGCTGAACACAGCCAGAAACATTCACCAAGAAGCACTTTAGGAAAAAGTAACAACAGCAAAACTGCTCTGCTGTTAAAAGTCAATAGTGAGGACCAGAGAAAAAGACATAACATTTCAATTTTGAAAATAAAATTCGTGTTTTTTCTGTTAAAATCACATTATTCAAGCATGTTTTCAAAACTTTGCACCTCAACTGTTTGCTTGCTTGTCTCAGAAAAGATGATACCCTCAAAAATGCCTTTACTCCACTGACTGTGACTTTAGAAGGATAAAAATCACCAAACATAGAAGACTTGAGATTTCAGCAGAAGCACTGGCAACCTGTGCACCGTGGAAAATCCACATTTCAGCCCAAACCAGCCCAGGGCTGCAGAGCCAGGGGCACTGCAGGGCAGGGAGGGCAGCCTGAGAGCCTCCAGCCACTCCTGAGCACTGCAGGAGGAGCCCTGACTCCACGCAGAGGGGAAGGGGAAGGAAGGGGAAGGGGAATTCTTCCTTCCCTGCAGCCACTCACAGCACAGCTCAGCACCTCCCACCCAGCCGGGACCATCCTGACACCCAGCTCTGGGCCCTGCCTTCTGCCAGGACAGAGTTCTCCTGCTCCTCTGGGAGGCAAAGCTCCTTTTCCCTTTTCACCCACAATAATCTGCAGTAAAACATCACAGCAGTGGCTGAAGATTTGGGTGATGCTTGTAAAACAAGGCGGTGTTTGTCTGTGAAACTGAGAGCTCAGATCCCAGCACTTCATCTGGTCTCTTGAAAATCAGCAAACACTCCAAATATCTTTTTTTAACTGAACCTTTCTCAAGTTTTATACACAAATTCTGCAAATTTGTGAGGAAAATCTAAGCAGCCACATCTACCTCATTTCAGAATCATTCTATATCACTAAATATGTGCATTTTACACTCTAATGAACCATGTCTCTGCTTCTCCAGTATTTTCTTGTCACACTGAACAGCTTTCCCAGCCTGCCTGAGCCCCAGATCTCAGAACACCCTCCAGCTAGACCCCTCTGAACATGGATCCCAGTGTTAGATGAGCAATAACCCAGCAGCCAGAACTGGAGGCTCCAGGCTGTGCTTTAGGATTATTTCTGTATTTCAGCACGCTCAGGTGAGCACAGCTGCTCCCCAGAGAAGGCAGCTCTGTGCCACAGGCTCACACATCAGCACTTCTGTCACTTCTGTCCCCTCTGTTTGGGGACTCAGCCTGGCTGGGAGGATCTGACAAACCCCTGCTGACAGTAACACTCTCCATTTCTGATGGACTTATTTTCATTTATTACAGGAGAAAAGAAAGGCCAAGGGAGAAGCTACAGATCTGGGGTGGTTTTGGGTTATGTGTAGTTCCAAGACTTCTGGAAGTTTCCCTCTCTTGGGGTTGTGCAGCCCAACTTTAGTTTCCAGTGCTCTGTAAGACTTTGAGCCACTGGGCACCCTTGTAAATTGTGTCACCCACTGCCACTCCAGAAGAGCTTTAGCCTCAGAAATGGGATAAAACTTCTGTACAGGAAACACAAGTTGCTAAACAACTGTGGCTTTATAACTGTGAAGGTTTTTCTGCTACTCCACCACTGTTACCAAAAGCTGCACCAGCACGGAGCTGGCACAGAAGAGTTAAAACAAGGAGGAGGATCTGCAGTGAAACAACCCCACATTGTCATCTGCACCAGAGCAAACAGAGTGCAAACGAACACCAGGCTCTTTGTTGCACAGGTCAGTTTGTACAGTTGGAAGAATGAAATTTAAAGTGACCCTCATAGTATTTCAAATCCCACCTTGTAATCTCTCCTTGCTAATGCTTGTAAATAAGTACACAGACTCTTTGAAAGCTAAATATCACCCACTCCTAGCTGCTAATTGGCACTCACTGTGTGCTCCTATAAACAGAATGGATCCATGCTGCATATGAATTACAAATATGCTGATTTAGCACCCAGGCTGTCAAAAAGAATTTAACTTTTGTTTACCAGACTATTTGAATATTTGCATTTCAGCTGTTAAAAAGGCCAGTGATGGTGCTGACTCAGACTTCACATCACAGAGAAGGAAATTCAGGTATGTCAGATGCTGAGTAATTTTTATTTACAGCATACTACTAATGTCCCATTTCACCTAGTGAGTCTTTCAGTGTGACGTAAGAAAATCAAGATAATCAAGGAAGTGCTGGTGGAAAAAGTAACACAGATTGCTTAAATTGCTGTGGAAGAAGAAAGCTTGTAAAAAAATTACATCTTGTAGTGATTAGGATGGGATTGCTGAAAGAATGCATCAAATTTGATACACTGCTGAATAATCTCTCCTCCTTTTCACTGGGATTCTGCAGGTGATTTCCCAGGATTATCACCTGGCTGTACCAGCAGGATAAAGGAGGCAGGACAGGAAAGGCTGCTCAGCCATGATCATATCTGTGACAAGGAACACTGCAGTTCCTTGTTGTTGATAACTTCACACTTGACCAGTTCTTTGCCTCTCTGCTGGAGAGCTGCTTGACTGGTGAGTGATAAATGGGTGACACAAGTCTCTCTCACAGTGCTCTGCTATCGACTCTGCTGTGTAAACCTCTCCTGAGGAACAAGACAGGCACTTAAGGAGTGCAAAGTGTCATCAGCCTGCTCCTCCCTCCCTGCACAGGCTGCAGGTGGAGTCCCACGCTGGAGTTCTGAGCCCACGTGCTCACTGGGCATGGAAAACACTCAGCCTTGGAGGTGTGCGAAGCTGAACCCCTAATTCTGTGATTGATTCCTGCCAGGATTCTCTTGCTGTGCCACTGCTGGCTGGGGTTTAACAGTCACACAGAAATTCAACCACGTACAACACAACACCCATGCAGGAAGCAGACATGACACATTAATTACCAGCAATTAATCACCTCTCCTAAACCATGACACCCCTCCACTCAGCAGTGTCACAGCGGTTACATGGAAGTCCTGGCATGTATTAGAAGTCCCACAAATTCCCCAAAGCAGCAGTAAGCCAGGCAGGTTGGAGGGCTGGGTATGGTCAGAGCTGCTTCCCCAAACTCACCAGAGCAGACTTGCCCACACCTCCTGAACCAAGGACCACCAGCTTGTACTCACGCATGGTGTGGTCTGTTCAGAGAGACACGACCTGCAGGGCAGGAGAAAAAAAGCAGCAGTTAATCACAGAGCTGGGACTCTGTCCTGGAAGCAGCACCACTTCCCCTTCACCCAATCCTGAGAATGAGAACACCTTTATTGACAGCTCTGGGTTTCATTTTTCCACCTAACACTCGGGTTGAGAAGGCCACTCCAACAGCCCCAGGTTACAGGAAATGGCCTGAGCTGGATCTTGGCCGTGCTCAGAGAGGAAGAGGAGGGACACAGCATGGGACACACACAGAGCCTGTCCCAGCTGTGCTGGGCACCATGAGCTGTCACTGCCTGTGCTCTGCTTTCTCAGCATTTCACGGCTCAAACCACAGCATGGGACAAGAAAATTAGATCAGAAAGAAGCAAGTGAAGAGGTTTCCTTCTCCCCTCCACCCCCAGCAGGGAGGGATTTAGGTCAGCGTTTTCTCTCTGGAAAAGGTCAGGCCCAGCACACGGCTGCCAAGGCAGAGCTCTGCTCGCCCAGCACAGACTCTGCCTTTTTATGGAAATCTCACAACTCCCTCAAGCACTACGCAGCACCAGAAAACTTCTCGTTCTCCTCGAGATTCCCTGACAAATAAGGCAAATGACAAAGCTGGTGATAAACACTTCCCACGGTGTTTACATTAGCAGCCAGGCTGGGCTGTCCCAAACAATGAGCTCAGCACGAGTCCCCCTTCCGCACGCAGGCGCTTCCTTCCCAAGTAAGGCTGCACACACAGGGCTGGGAGCCTGGGCAGCCTCCTCTCCTCTGAGCATTCCAAACCAACACTGCCACAGGATTGATGGGCTCACTGCCTACAGCCTTTGAAAATAAAAATGCCTTCCAGGGAGCTGGATAGAGAAATGCATCACCTTGTCGACTGCGTGAACAAGCCCATGAAGAACAGGGGTATTTTTATTTACTGCATTTTTAGCTTTGCAATGTGGACAACTCCAACAATCTGTGTCTCAAGTTTACGTAATAATCAGTAAATTGGGACAGGTTCTCTTCTGTCATTTTGACTCCCAAGGGGAAGATGTGAAAGAGTCAAGAGGAGCCCCATGTGCTGCTGCTCCAACACCAGTGCCAGCTGAACTGGGACCTCCCCAAACATCCCCCCCAGCCTCACCCTCAGCCTGCTTCATGGGCTGAATGGCACCCAAGTACGGGTTTAAACAAAAATCTGAAAATCCCACGTGCAGCTGGAGAGACACACAGATTTCTGTCTTCAGTTCAGCACAACTTTAAACTCATTTTTAAGCCAGAGTAACAGAAATAAAGGACTTGCCTGTGCTGAGGCTCTCTGCAGTCACAGCCAAGCTGCCCTTCCCTCACCCAAGCCCTGGAGAGGGAGTAAGGCTCAATCAGTGCAGCCCATCATCTCAAGCACCTGCAGGAGGTTTTTCTTCAACTCTTGAAGCCCATGTGAGCTGCAGTTGCCTAACTGCAAATTGTGAAATCAAGTCAAACTGAAAGGGGCTTTCCAGAAACTGCCTGAAAGCAGAGCAGGCAATGTCTGTGCACTCCAGGACACTGACAACAGTTCTGGCTAAATTCTGGGAACTGTGAGCTCTTCTGCTTGACCATTTCCCTGAGAAGTAACATTCACTTCCTTTCTTTAAAAATCATGATTTTGAATGGGAAGGAGAGGGGAATTCCAATTAACAATTATTTTCCCCTTGATAATCCCTAGAAATTAAAAGCTGATACATTTTTTATAAAGCGTAAATGCAACTTATTAATCCAGTTTGTCTTCATTTTCCTACAGTCTCACAGTCAGCTCCACTGAAGAAAACCCAGAAAGCAATCAAGCCAAGGGTTAAATTTAGCTGTGAACTATTTCACTTCTTATTTATAGTAGAAAATACTTGTGGGAAAGTTTAAGCTGGGAGCAGTACAAGACTAACTTCTCATTTCTTCTCTACAGTATTTGCTGATTTTTTTTTTTCAGGTGCAACAGGAAACCAGATCCTGAAAGGCACGAGCTGTATTACTGTAAACCCCACATGCCTTAATTATCTTGTAGCTCTTTCACAAGTATGTTAATGTTATCTGTTTATACAACATGAATAGAGTGCTCAAGAAATTACTATGCTGCATCCCAGCCAACTTTTCATTTGGCAACTGTTGAAGCCCACCTAAATACAGTCAGACACAGCAGCATTCATTTCCATCCAGAGCTCTCTGCAGTGGAGTCACATGCTGTGAAGCCACGGCTCCATTTCCAAATGGAATTGAATTATGGGTGTAAAGTGTTCCTTTAGAGTCGAGAGAAGAGTATGATCACTGAAGAGTGTAAGAAAAATTCACTGGAAATGTTGTGAAACTGGTCTCATTAGTTCTGAATGCTGTGGTGCAAAACTAAAGCAAAAGCTGAGTGTGCCTCCTTGCTCGTGGCTCCCTTTTCCCAGGCACAGGGCACGAGCCTCAGCCCAGCACTGCCCTGAGCTGCAGCTCCCTGGGCCATTCCTGCACTCTCCAAAGCACCTGCCTCACTACAGGGTAATAAACCACAGATCCTTCATCTATCATCACAAAACCTGCTTCTACACCATCAAACACCTGATACATGGGAATCCATCTGTGTTCTGCATTCTTTAACAGGAACATCTCTGCTGCTGCTGGCACCAGCACTGCCCAGGAAGAGGCAGAAAGGGACATTCATCCATACCAGGCTGCTCAGCTCCTTCCTGACAGAAAAGTGAAGGGCTCTGCCCTGGGACCAGATGGAGAGGTGAAAAAGCTGCAGGATATTTGTGCCAATACCCACGGGCAGTGCAGGCAGAGGATCCCTGAGAAGAACCACAGGGGGATGCAAACAAAGCTGAAAGTCCAAGCTGAAATGTGGCTCCCACTCCCCTGCACCCTTGTTCTGAAGGAGTCATCCTCACCCTCCTGCAACCCAGAGGCTGAAGAGGGCAAGGAGAGGCAAAAACTCCCAGGGTATTTCCCAAGCAGCTGGGCAGAGGCTGGGGGAGGTGGTGGGGACAAGGGCTGAGGCTCTTCAGGACAGAAACCTGATACAGAAAACCAGGTGCTTCTGTTACAAGTTTCAGCAACTCATCAGGAAGTTTATAATTCGGGTGGTGGGGACAGAGAAGCATGAACTAAAATAAGCAAACACAGCACTGAAAGAGAGTGAGTGCAAGAACTTCACTTATCAATTACCCACTCCAATGTTCACAGAAACTGCATTTAAAATATGAAAGAACACTAAAAAAACTCTTACCTTGGCATAAAAGATCTCTCATCAGTGTTAGCAGCTCTACTGAAGGTTCTTCCAGGCTCCCCACAAGGAACTGAAAAAAAGAAGAATTAAAAAAAGAGTCAATTGTTTTTCAAGTTTCAGCATTTACAAAGCATCTCTGTAGTGCTTAAGCCAAAGCACCCTGTTCCTGTGGACTTCTCCTCCCTGGAATACTCCAAGGAAGACTTCACTTACAACAGACACACTCAAACTAACCATGTTTGAGGTTGCATCAAGTTCACAATTAATTTCAGAAGATGAAAACTTAGTAGAGAAAGTACTACCAGAAACACAGGAGAAAGGTTTAGAGCAGCCCAATGTCCTGATGATGTTACAGGGGCAAAGCATCACTTATCTGCTGCCAGCCAGCACTGCCATGCTAAAATCCAATGCACCACCTACAAAGCACAATTATTGCAGGGAATCCATCGGGTTTGTGGCAGGAGGTGCAGGAACGAGATGAGCTTTAAGGTCCCTTCCAACCCAAACCATTCTGGGATTCTGTGACAGTCCTGGAGAGCAGAACAAGTCCCAGCAGCACCATCCCCTGCCCCAGGAACTGCTGGCTCCTGGTCCAAGAGTTCCAGCAGCTCAAACACTTCCAGTGTCCCGGTCCTTTGCTCAGTAACCCTGAACAGCAGCAGCACTGGTACCTGAGACAGAAATCACAGCACTGGCTGCACCCTGCTGCTCTGACAGGCAAAGGCTCCTGTCTTTTACAGGTTCAGTACTTTATCTGTTCTTTTGAAGGGATTAAAAAAAAAGAATCAATTGTTCCTCTGGAATCATAGGAAGTTTAAATGAAAACCTAGTATGCTGGTTTTTTGAAAATGTTTCTTTTTAGCAGCTCTGGAGTCACCTTGCAGTTGCAATCTGTTTCAAAACAGATAATGGAAGCTCTCATAATCCTTGTCAAATATTTTTCCAAGTATAAGAGAAAGTGAGTGTAGAGGGCAGGGATGGATGGGATAGTGGGAAGGGATTCCTCCCTGGGAGGGTGGGGAGTCCTGGCACAGGGTGCCCAGAGCAGCTGTGGCTGCCCCTGGATCCCTGGCAGTGCCCAAGGCCAGGCTGGACATGGGGGCTGGAGCAGCCTGGGACAGTGGGAGGTATCCCTGCCATGGCAGGGGTGGCACTGGAGGGGCTTTGAGGTCCCTTCCAACCCAACCCATTCCCTGATTTTTTGTGAAGGTGCTGCCAGTGCCAGCTCCAGGACTGCAGGCAGACCATGGCTCAGCAGCACCGGCTGCACTCGCAGCAAAAAGCACAGCCTGGGTTTAAATGAGGGTGAGAGAAAAGGAACAGAAAGAAGTGAGGCACAGAAAGAAGTGAGGCACAGAAACCACAGCAGCAGTTCCTAGAGACAATGTGAGGTGGCCTCTCGAGGTGCACTGTGAGCCTGAGGGGTTTTGCTCCCTGCTCTTCCCCAGGAAGATGCACTGGGATAGCAGAAGCTGTCCCTGGCTGAGGGGGGAGGCAGGGAGCAAGGAGCACTCACCTGGCTTTGAGGAAGAAATAAAGAAAGAAACTCCTTGCTTGCTCATCACTCACACCTCCCTTGCTCTGATTTTCACCAGTGGAATATTGAAGGTTTCCAAGGGAAAAGCAGTGTCAGCACCGTGCACATTTGGGAGAGAAGCACAGATGTCTCTGGGAACTCCAGCACCTCCACTCAGGGCTGGCTGTGCCACTCCTGTGGCCATGCCCTCCCCATTTCCCAAATGAGAGGCAGATTCTTGGGATGCTGCAGCCACACGTCCTGGTTATTTTTATCCTGGCAGTTAAATACTGAATCGTGGCTACTATAAACAAACCTGTTTAATTTTCAACTTGTAGATGTTCTCTGTGCCAGTTTTTTTCAGTTACTGTAAACTAGGCCATGGAAAGGGGTGGATTTTCTTTTTTTAAAGTGTCAACTAAACATTGCTCAACACTCTACCAAAATCCCTCCTTTACTCAGAGCCGTGTTGGCAAAACAAACCCAAACCCAGCACTTCTGCAAGGGGAAGATTTACAGCGATCAAAACCACACTTAAACTGACACATTCCCTCCACAGCAAAAAAGAGAATCCAAACAAACAGAGAGAATGATGCAGCAGCAAGGGCTGGAATCACCAGGGCAAGGATCTCCCCTTGGCTTGGACCAGCCCAGCTGCTGTTCCCAGCGCTGCCCCAGGACAGCTCCATCAGCACCTGCTCCCTCATTTGTTCTACACCATGTTCAGGGATATTCCATTGCTCAATGAAGTCCAAAGCACATGAAATACTTCCCTAATGCTCCTCCAAGCTGTCATCGATTACACAATGCTTACAGGAGCTGCTGGGAACAGGGATGTGCATCCCAAACGAAAGGGGTTAGGCTGGAAATCCCACAGCCCATCAGCAGATACGCCCCTGAACAGCAGCAGGGCAAACACTGTCAGAGATTACCCCGTTAGCCAGCTAGGATTCTATCCAATTAATAAAATCATGCCATGGACTCACTTGCTCACAAAGCGAGCCCCTTCTCCAAGGCAGCCAAACTCCCTGGCTTCAGGGTACAGGGAAAAGCTCCTCCAGCTTTCCTGAGGCCACCAACACCAGAAAAATGAGAGCACAGAGAAAAACAAGAGACTAAAAGACCAGACTAAGCAGAAAGAAGGAGTGCAGTGTGACTTCAAAAGTACAGCTCGACAAACTTCCGTTCACAGACTTTGCATTTTTTTCTTACTCATTATCACTGCGGGATCTGACACCAAAATAAGTGTGTTTTAGATATTTACATAAGAGCATAACATTTTATAATTTGTGCCAGCCTCAGTTTTGTAATTTTAACACCGAAATCATTGTCCTTTCCACTGACTGCTTTAGCATCACATCAAATACCAATCAAGGCACAAATGTGTAATTAGCTATGCACAAGCCTGCTGTAGGATGAGTCACAACCCCACTGTGGTGCATTCCTGATGCTGGAACATACACGCTGCTCATTGTCCAAATCATCAGTACCCCAAGTCTAAATATATTTTCCTTTTGTTTTTCAGGTAACAAATAACCCCCAAAAGACACAGCAAGAAGCACACACAGAAAATAAAGCTGGTGACAAGCCAAAAAAGCAAACAGGTGTGTGAGAACACAGGAAAACAACACTGCCCAGAGGTGTAATCTGAAGAGTTCCACCAGAAAAGGCAAGAGCAGCCTTCAAATCTTACATCCACTCCCAAAAGCTCACGGCCCAGCTCCTCAGGGCCACATCCCAGTCACCACTTTGTGCATCACTCCGTGTTCCTGAGCCAGGGCCAAGGCCACAAAAGCCTGGGCAAAGAGTAAAGTCCTCCAGCAACAGAGCCCTTCCGACTCCAGTGTTGTGCTGAGCTGGAGCCTCCAGCAAATTAACTGCAGCCCACACAAACAAGGCAGAGAAACGAACTTCTTGGAAAACACCAATAATTGTGTCATTGGAAATAGTCATTTTGTGCACAAACACTCTGGGATTGATCCTCCTCAGCCTGGAATCTTTTGTGCAATCAGCTTCACGCCGAACCTGCAATTTCAAATAACATAATGTTAACTTCTATGGAGGTGCCTGCCTAATTATTCATTGGAAACTGTTTTGCTGTAGAAGCTCTCCAGGCAAGGAACAAGGGCTCTGGGCAGCTAAAGCCTGCCATGCTGAAACGGCTAATTTCTTTTTTGTCCTATTGGTCTGCACTTGCAGCAAGTTGCTAGGGCCATGTGCCAGCCAGACAAAGGCAGGGGAAAGGAAGCCAGCAGCACAACTCAAAGACCAACACACACTGCATCCCCAAATTAGAACAAAGCTCTACGTCAGGGCTGGAGCTGGCAGCCTCCCCTCCGGCCGGACTGCGGCACTCGGCACACTCACACCAAAGAGCCTGAGCTGCAGGCAGGGCACAGGACAGGCAGGACACAGGACAGGCACAGAACAGGCAGGGCACAGGACAGGCAGGACACAGAACCTGCAGAGCACAGGACAGGCAGGGCACAGGAACAGGCACAGGGCACAGAACAGGCACAGGACACAGGAACAGGCACAGGCAGGGACACCACAGTCACGGGCAGGACACCACAGCCATGGGCAGGGACACCACAGCCACGGGCAGGGACGACACAGCCACGGGCAGGGACGACACAGCCACGGGCAGAACACAGCCACGGGCAGGGACATGGCCACCTCAGCTGAGCACACGCAGACAGGACACGGCCACCTCAGCTGAGCACACCCAGGGCAGAATTCACTCTTCTCAATCACAAATATCTGAACCCCCCGGTAGGACGGACTGTGAGCTCACAGCTCCTCCCAAGCCACACCATGGCCACATTTGCCATTTCTCCTTGTCCCATCTAGCCTTACTGGAGTAGTTCAGCAGACACCATTCAGTGGAGCTCTCCACAGCTTTTTTTGGAAGAAAAAACGAAAAAAAATACTTCCTTCCCCCTTGCTCATCAGCCAAACGTGTAAACATTAAAGGGCATCGCCATTAGACACAGCAGCTGTCCAGGGCACTTCCTCCATTTGCTGCCTATCACATCCACAACTTGCCACGGATTTTTAAACCCTATACAATTTTTCATTCCTCTCCATTTCCTTCAGTGGAAAAAAAATCCTGACCTTTTATAAAACAGATTAAATTCTAGACAGACCTGAGGAGGCTCAATTGTAGCAAAAGACCAACTCCATTCTACTTGGTAGGAATAACTTGTTGTGCTGATAGTAGCTTGGCAACGTTCGCCACTATTCTTCCTGGTTTATATAATTAAGAGTAAATAAGTGACATGAGGTACATAGATTGCCACTGAAATTTCACCTTGCACTTTAATGATTTCATTTCTGCAGTATTAGTGGCCAGACATTGGTCATAAAGCCCAGTTTGAGCTTACTTGGTCTCTGAATTAAAAAATTAATGGAGAGACGAAACTTCCAGGCCACTAAGGGTTATGTGAAACTTCTCAATAAAACTGGAGAGGTTTAAACTGCTCTTCCTGTGTATTTCACACTGACACGGGGTAGGTTAGGATTGGGTGTTGGGAAGGAAGTCTTTACTCCAAGGGTAGTGAGGCCCTGGGATCCCTGGAAGGGTCCAAGGCCAGGCTGCAGCACCCTGGGATAAGGGCAGGTGTCCCTGCCAGTGGCAGGGAGTGGCACTGGATCAGCTTTAAGGTCCTTCCAACCCAAACCACCCCATGATTCTATGATTTATACCCACCAGTGATAAATCATAAGACCAATACCAAGCCTCTAAACACGGGGCACATCCCAGCTCTTCAGGAGACCGGGCTAACTCCCAAATTCCAGAAAACACTGAGATTCCTTAAATCTGCCTGGCAGAGCTGCACCAACCTGTGTGTGTGTGTTTGTACCCTGGCTCTGAGCGTGCAGCCTGTTCTAAAGGTCAGCTCTGCATGTGCAGCCCAGAGATTTTCCCTTGCCTGGTGTGTGGCAGCCACGACCAAACCCCTCCCGTTCCCACGCAACTGCCGCTCATTAAACGCCTCTTTTAACAACCATTCTCAGAATGAAAAGCCCCACTGACCATATGGCCACTTATTAATACTACATTTGTTTATCAGTTTAAATAAACCCCCCACAGCAATGAGTATCCATGTAATGAGGATTTAAACACAGCCCACAACGGATGTGTTTTAGCACTGCCAAGTAGGACTGCACCTCCTGAAAGCTTTTCATGGCAGATTTCAAAGCTTGATAGGAGCCTGAATAGCAATAAGTGCACAGAATTAACTTCAAATAGAGGGGAAAGTAACAGTTTCATTACGTTTCGTAAAGAAATGAAGTTATTTAATGTGGTGCTTAATCCTTCAGTACTTAGCTCAGCCCCTTAATGCTGCTTCCTGGAACCTTGGGGCAGAGTGGGAGTGGAAACTGAATTTTCTTCTACAGCAAAAATGAAACTTTCTTCTGTGTGAAGGCTTTAACGGAAGGAATATTCAAAGAATCATTAACACTTCAGTGCCAGAGCGAACACTTCAAGGCCAGGGGGGCTCTAACCAAACCCCTGCCAGACCCGGCCTCTGCACCTGGGGCTTCTCTGAAGTTTTTTAATCCTCCTGAACCTGCTTAAAAGGGCAAAACTCCTTTGACAATTCATCCTGGAATTTCCTTTATGGTGAATAAAAGGTGGCATTAAAGGAAACAGCGCTGATAGTTTAATCAGTTTTATACAAGCCATTTCAGTATTTATAGGTCAAGCTTGATTACAACCAAAATAGACAATTCAAACAGCAGCAAGGCCAGGGCCAGGGCAGCCGGAGCCCTGCTGGCAGGACAGGGGCTGGCTTTGGCTCAGAGGAAGGGAGGACACATCCTGCCCCTGCACCTCACCAACACTGCTCAAACAGCACCAGCAAAGGGCTTGGTTTCAGCACGGGTCTTTGAAATGATAAGATGCACGGCAAAACGAAAAACATCATCTCTCCCACGTTAGTATGTAAATTTGTCATACACACAGCCTGGGGACAGGTGGTTCTGCACTGGGAGCAGGACCTGAGGACACAGCACACTTCATTTCAGTGTTTATTGTCATGTCCCACAATTTCTGTGCCTTTCCATGGCCAGGACACCTTCCCACCAAAGTTAAAACTCCCTGTAAAAACAACTGTTTTTTCTGGAGTAAATCTGCAAACACAGCATCAGCCCAACCCGGCCCCCAGCACAGTGCTACCACTACTGGTTTTAAAAAGTCCCTAAATCTATTTCAACTTCTGCCCATAGAGATGCAGTGGATGTGAAGCTGGCATGAAAAGGACAAAGGAAGTTACAGCTCTGCAGACACAACTCCGTTCTTCTGACACCTGCTGAGCCACCCAGCCCAAGTGTGCTCTGGTGCTAAATGGATTTTGTGTTTATGACAAGGGTTTGGGCAAACAGTTCATTTAACAGAGGCTGCAAAGTACTGAAATTACAGAGAAAAGGACAAGACCCACTTTCTCAGAATCACACCACCCAGGAAAGTGCCCTGGAGCATTACAGCATCTGTTTGATCTTTTCAAATGGGATTCCTGAAAAAGTTTTGACTGCATTCTAGTGAGCAATACCCCAATGCAGTGTATTCACAAAACAAGGCAAAGACATAATAATATTGTAACCTGCACAACTTCGTGAGTGATCTGATGAGTTAAAAGCCCTAAATGCATAAATATTTCATGAGAAAGGCTGTCTGGAACCACTTCAGTCTGTATCTTTAATCTTAATGTTATTTTCAGCTACAATTAGTGTTACAATCTAAAGCAGAAAGCAACAGTTGGCTAAATTTATTTCATCTTCACCCATATTTACTTCATAAATCCATCAGGATTTCCGTTCTTCAGAACTGATAGCCAGTACCTCTTACTCAGCACAGGACTAACAAACACATCAAATCTCAGGGTAAAGCAAGATGTGCTGGAATGAGACTGTTACACAAAAAAAGGAGAATTGTGCCAGAAATAGCCTTACCCAGTGAACTATGAGTTACTTTTAACTATCACATGGTGAGTGGCATATAAAAAGATGTTATTCTGCATGTCAGCTGTCTGTAATGAAAGTTTTCCTCTTCTCAGCTGCCCCTCCCTACAACTTCAAGTTTATTTGCATGAGAGAAAAGAATATTACATAAAAATCCAACATAAAAGGCACTGCAAGCAACACATCCAGCTGAAGTGCTCCTCCCACGTCCAACGTGCTTTCCAGATTAAGGGTCTATTTCCAGCTAAAACTGTGAGAAATGCCTGATTCCACCCAGATTCTTGCCTTGGACAGGAACCTGCAGCAGGGTCCTTCCCTCCTTCCTTCCCTGCAGAGGCAGGAGCAGCCCCAGCCAGCGATGCTCAGACCCATCACGAGCAGATTGCACTGCCCTGAGCTCACACGCAATACCCTGATTTAAACATGACAAGTCCACATTTTTTCAGTATTAGAACACTGCAGAACACAACGTCATTGAATCCAACAAATATCTCGACTAAAAAAAAACCCCAAAACATTCCAGCCAGCCTTGAATCTGCAGCCACTGACAAGTGAAATGCAAGTGTCTGTTTTCCTGCAATGCTCCAGCAAGCAGCAGTTATGCAACACAGCCCACTGACAAACACGCTCCCAGTTGCAGTACATGCCCAAAAAACAGGGTTTTGACAAAGCAACAATCACCTATTACAGAAATGCTCATCCTGCTCGTTACATTGAGCACATTTCTGAGTGCATTTTGCCCCACTGAAGTGATGAATAAAGATTTGTTTCAGCCCCAACACAGCCACTGCTGTGGGCGCATCCAGGCCTCCTGCTTCAGTGCCCCAGATGGATTTCAGTGTTTTCCATCTTATCAATATTCAAAATAAATAACAAACCACAATGCCTCGGGCCACCTGCTCAACAGGACTGCCATTGCCTGGCTGCCCATACTTTAACTGAAACAAAGTCCAATAGGTGAAAGAGCCAAGACAACCACCTGCAGCCATGGGCTGTGAACAGCCTGGAGATCCTTTTTGGCTGTTTGTCCTGTCACCTGCTTCTTCCCTGGTACAAAAGCCCTGTGCAGGTCAGACTTCCCCCTCAGACTGATGATTTTGTTCATCAAAAGAAAGCAGCCAGCAGTTTTCAAAACATACCAAGTCTGCTTTTGTCAGCATCTGGATTTCTCAGCCGAAAAAAACCCAAACTGTGCCTTTACCTGGGTTCAGGTCAAGCCACTGCAGCTGCAGTGGAAGAGCCAGTTCAGGTATAGCAGGTATTTCCCAACTGCCAATACCTGCCCGAGCACTCGCACAGGGAGCAGAGCACACATCAAAACATCCAAACATCGTCTTCATGTGGCCACGTCGGGGTTCAGCAGAGCCACCCGACCTGCTCCAGAGCTGACAGGGTGAGAAAGAGCCCCAGCCCTGCCCTGGGCTCTGCTGCCACAGGAGAAACACAAACAGGCAGCTCTGAGCTCACCTTCAGCCAGGTGTGCTGCCTGCCACAAGGCTCTGAGCACAGCCTGCCGATGCAGAAGTTACAGAGCCCAAAGTGACAGGAGATCCACATGAGGGACAGGTTCTGGTGTCCCATTTCCTCCCACACACCCCAGAGGATCTTCCCACAGCACTGCCTGCAATTTCAGTTCAAACACAGCATTTCTGATCAGGAATGTAACGCTCAGTGGCTGCTCCTTGAGCACCACCCTTCTTCCCACAGCCTCCTCATTTTCATATATCTACACAACCTTAATTATTGCAGTATTTGCAAGGGAAGAAGTGAACTCTCAGTAACCAGTTCCTGTCCCTCTGCAGATCAAAACTTGTTTCATAGCAAACCTGGGAGTGAAATGGCACCGAAGTGCAGCACAAAGTGCTTCAGTGTAAAAACCAGGTACCAAGAGCTGAGCAGGCCCAGGTGTGTCCTGACTGATGCTCTGCTGTCACTGGGTCCCCTTTTCTTCAGAGGGGAGCTCAGAAAACAGGCATTAATTAGCCAAATTATGCTATCACAGGAAATAACAGGAAGCTTTCGATAATGAGCCATTTAGCTCAGAAGGGTTTCAGTCAGACATGTCAAACCAGCCCACAGAGGATGTCAACAGTCACCAGCAACAAGCACAGCCAGCCGAAAAACAACCAGCAGAGACCCTCAATTTGTTATAACAGAAAGGCAGCTCGATGGAACTTTCATAAATGCAGGCTGCTCCTTGCAAACAATAACCTGGTACCTGTGAGGACAGAGACCAAATGTCACCTGTTTGGTGTAACTCTGGCAGCCAGAACAAGCCCCAGGTCACGTTCTTCCCACTGTCACAGGCAAAGCAGAGTCACCATATCAGCCCTGCTGCAGCTCAGGGCTGAAGGACACTGCCCTGGGTCAGGTGTGCCAGGAACTGCAGCTTCTTGTTCTCTCCTCAACTCCTTCCCTCCATCAGCAATGGGACTGGCACAATTAAAGTGTATCTTCATCACACCTACTCTAATCCTCTCTCTTCTGTTCAACAGGTCTTCACTTAACCAACACAGATGGTTTATTCACTCCAATATTCATGCTGGAAACTAAACTGCATCAGTTGGATTCCCACTTGGTTCTTGCTTCCAAGAGTTTCTGAATGCTCCACAAGAAAGGTTCAGCAGTGGGAAATCAGAGTTCAGTCTCTGCCGTGCCTTCCTCACCTCACAGGGGTGAGCAACTCACTGCTGCTCTGGACTGCAGGAGCCAACCACTCTGGGAATTCTTACCCACCAAAACTGGGCCTCCCTCCTGCCATCCATCACCTGCTCAGGGAGCATTGGCACGAACTCATCTTCATAACCTGATGCTCTGTTTCACCATTTCCACTGAAATGTCCTCAGCTTGATTCTACCTTCCAGGACCTGCAGAGAGCCCATGGGAAGGATGGAGAGGGACTGTTTACATCTCACACAAGTTTTAACATCTGAGCAAGACAGCCTGGACCAAGTAAGAGAGCTCAGCAAGATGAACAGTTCTCTCAGAAAACTTTGGGACATCCTTACTTATCTCTGCCATTAGGTGTCATGTTTCCAGCAGCAGCAACTTTCCCAAAGTGCAAACACAAATGCCTACAGGAAAATCTGACCCTGGGATTTAGAAGAACCCTTTTAAGAAGATGCTTCCATTCAATTTCTGTTTAATTTCCAATTAACTATTTAATAAAAGAGTAAAAGAAAATCAGTAACTACTTCAGAGCTCAACATAAAATGAATTGAGGCTATACTTTAACCACCATCCTCACTACCTCATCTTCAAAAATAACCCAACACCCCCTCAAATCAAGGTCAAAAAATCCAACACCATCCTAGGACTCGACCAAGTTTTAAAAGTCATGTCTCCCTCGAATCTGCTTCTGCAGAATTAAATACACGAAGTTATAAGAGGTGACTGACGCTCAACATAAATGTGGCTCATCAGAAATTAAAAGAAAGTGATAAAATAGGAAGTCTTCCATATTACCCTAAAACCCAAAAGTTTTGATCAGGATCCACAGCCAGAGCTAGCTGAGCTGATTTTGGCAAGGTTGAAAGTAACACTGGATCAAGGATAATTCTGAACTTCAAACAGCTACACATAAAAAAACACTTCAAATATAAAGCCTCAAGGTTTGAACTTATGTATGTTCAAAAGATTCACTTTGTTTTCTCTAGGAAAACGGATAACATGTTCCTGTTGTCAGAGTATTAGGATTCCTCTTGAGGACGATTTTTCCAAGCCTGCAAAGTTGCACAGAAGCAATCTGTTCTCTAAACACTGAGCTCAAGTTCAAAGTGCCACCGAGTGCGCTGTGCACGTGCAGGGTACACGAAAAAGCACTGCAATATCAAGTACAAACAAATGCTTGGAGTTGTTTATGCCCAGGACGATGATTCAATATACAATTAAAACTTTAATGTTCAAGTACATCCACACGCTACACTCTTGCCATTTAATTACTTTTCAGTTTTTTTAAGAACAGTCCTCGGACTGGCTGAGCAGCCACGAAATGTATCACTAATAACCTCTGTCTGTACGTCTGCAGCTTATGGTCTCCCATATAAACTGTCCCGATGCTCTGTGTAAACACGAGTCTCCAAATAAAAGCATTAACCTGTCACTGCACTTACGCTGTGCGAGTAACGCAGCCCGTTTGGCAGGAGATCCTCTCAGAACCTTCAGCAAAGCTACTTACCCTAAAAACAGCCAGGCCAGAGGCAGGACACGTGATGGCAGCCAGCGCTCAGCTCCTGGGGTGACAGCCGGGCTGTGACACCGCCGGGCTGGGGTGGCACCGAGGTCTCCTCAGCCCCACACACAGATCCAGGCTGTGAGCTGGACCTGCTCTGGAGGGATAACTCTGCTCCCCGAGAGCAAACACTGAGCATGAAAACAGATTATTTTTAGAAGCGGTGCGAGCACAGCACTTCCTGCCGGCTCCACCTTGAAGAACGACAGACGCTCTGTCACCCTCCATTCCAAAACCAGCATTTCACAACTTCTGCTACCTGCCACAACAGAGAGAGGCAAGGGACAATCTGCCGAGAATGGCAAGTGACAATTCCCCAGCTTGTGACTTGGCACTAAGAACTTCTGTTGGAATATGTTGCCAGTCTTCACTCACGTCAATAAATCGATGCCTTTTTTCCTGCCACAGGGATGAACAGAACATTAAATGTTTTTATTTATGACACCGATTTTCTCCATAGCAACCGGATGTGAACATGGCATTCCCAGTGAAATGAAGTCACTATAGCAACGTGATAATGATGTCAGAATAATCAGACAGCATTTCATACTTGTGAAATACATCGCTTCTGTGAATTCACAAAGTTGCAGAGACCACAAAAGCAAGAGTGCTCCATCTGGAAGTTCCCTTTAACTTGCCTGGTTTTGGATAACTTCTCATTAAAGGCAGAGCTTTGCTAATGCACCATTCTCTGTTTCTCCAAGCTTCCTCCATTACTTCCTGAAGGTCTCACAAATTCCTACATTAAAACCCTTCCAGATCTGAGGATCTGCTACACCAGGGAGAATTACTGACACACCATTTCAGCATGAAAAAAGCAATGACACAAATCACAACAGTGAAACATTTCACAGCAGACGGGCACTGTCAACTGAACAGCCGCTTTCCTCAACTCCTCAGATAATCTGGTGTCTCTTTATGGGGAGCAACACAACTACTCAGAGAGAATTACAATAGAAATTACAGAGTGCCGATACCATACTCCGAAGGCAGACAGGCGTTTTCAAGTCAAACAACTATTTTAAGAAATATTATCTCCCCTGTTAAGCTACTGAAAGGAAAAAACCCAGAGTTTTCATGGTTTGCCCTTCCTGTTTGCAGCTCTTTCCAAGCTGTGAGGAAAGCAAGACCCAGTTCCAGCTCTGTGTCAGTTGGAATTGACTCGCTGTGTCCAAACCCCAACCCTCCCACCGAGGAAGCTCCGCAGGAATCCCTGCACCAAACCCACACGTTCTGCACCTCAAATATTGCAAGTAAAGTCACCAATTAACGAGAAGTACCTAAACACCAAAGCTTCCCTGCACAGAGAACCGTTTCTCTTTAAAGCAACTGAAGGAAGTGCAAGAAACCTTTTTAGAGCTGAGGTGGTCTGAGACAACGAGTTCTTGGGAGTGGAGGATGAGGATGGGCCGGAGGATGAGGATGGGCCGGAGGATGAGCATGGGCCAGCCCGTTACTCCACGTGGCTCCCCTTGGCTTGTCCCACCTGCCCAAACCTCCGGCCGCCCATCCTGGCAAAGCGGAGCGGCTCCTGGAGCCTGTCCCCTGTCCTCCCATCCCCTGTCCCCTGTCCTCCCATCCCCTGTCCCCCGTCCTGCCATCCTCCCTTTACCACCCCACCATCCGTGCCCCAGCCTCGCTGTCCCTTCCCCCCCGCTGTTCCTCGGTTCCCGCTCGAGTCCCCGCACTGCCTTTGGCACGGCGGGAGCAGCGAGCGAGCCCGGGACGCCCCGAGCACACCTGACCCCGCCAACACCGCACGAATTCCGCGTGTGTGCGAGCCCGGCTGGGGCTGTGCCGCACAGCATGGATGTGGATGTCCGGCGGGGCAGGACGGACCG
>VWZS01006366.1:36367-59985 GCA_013397075.1 Rhabdornis inornatus
ACGGACGGACGGACGGACGGACGGACGGACGGGCCCCGCAAAAGTTCCGGGAGGGCCGGGGCAGGTGCGGGGCTCTGGCGGGGTGTGCTCTGTGTGGGGAGTGTGTGTCCAGCGGGGCTGGGCACGGACCGCGGCTCCGCGGGGGCTGCTCCGTGTGCGTGGGGAATGCGCATCCAGCGGGGCCGCGGCTGGAGCGGGGCTGGGAAGGGGCTCAGCCCGGAGAAAAGGGGGATCAGGGGCAATTTCTGGCTCTGCACAACTCCCTGACAGGAGGGACAGCCAGGGGGGATTTGGGATCTCGGGACAGGAGGAGAGGGAGCGGGCTCAGGCTGGACCAGGGGAGGCTGAGGATGGAATTTCCCCGTGGGAAGGGTGGGCAGCAAGCGGGGACCAGCGGTGACCGGGCTGAGGTGTTTCCAGGCGGAGATGATGCTGCGCCGGTCACACGGGGCAGGACAAGAGTCACCAAGAGGTCCCCGAGCCCTGGCACACCACAGCGCTCAGGATCACCTTCACTCCTTAAAAAGCTTTCCTTGAAACACAGCACTTCGAAGTGTGTGTGGGTTTGTTTATTTATTTAGAAAAGCATGAAAATAAAGAGCTGTAACAATTGGAGTGAAATACGCATGAAACCGACAAGAAACAAAGTGCGGGAAGAGGAAATGCACAGAAAAGTCCTGCCGGTGGTTCTGTCCCTGAGGGTTTGTAAATTGCTGCGGCCGCACAGGGAGGATCAGGTCAGAAATCCAGCACAGTCACTGATCTGCGAGATCGCTTCATTAGCCCCGACTTAAACTATAATTCAGCTCTAAACTACACACTCCAGAAAAGCTAATGTCAACAGTCAGTAAATTTCAGGGGCTTGTTTTCCTCGTTAAGAATGTATAAATACCCCAGGAGGAGCTGCAGGTGCTTCCATGGCTGCAATGCCTGGCTCTCCGGGAAACGCAGAGGGATCTCTGGTGTTTCCCAGCACTGTCACCTCCTTACATAACCAGGAACAGCACGAGGACTGCAGCCGCTGTCCCTGGGATGCTCCTGGGGAGGCTGCAGGGGACGTGCCAGAGGCAGCAGCAGCAGCAGCACACCCACGGGCCTCCCCACGCTCCTCTGTCACCACTTGCAGAACTTCAGGGGCACGAGCAGATTTGTTGAGGTCTGAGGCTGCAGCAACAATATTTTAGCAGCCATGCTGCCTTTCATCCAGAACTCCAACAAAAATGCTAAATATTATTTGTCTGGCTGCACAGATGAGGAAACAGAGAATAAATGACTTATCTGAAATCCCCAGCAGTGAGAGGCCAGGAGACACGCAGAGCTCAGAGTCCCCGCTCACCCTCTGTGACTGAGACTGCTCCAGTTCTCCCTCTCACATCTTTGTGTGTGCAGCAGAAATAAATACACAGCGCAGAATTTTGCTCCCAGGTACAACTTGTGGCTGCTGATACTGATCTGTAAATCCCTGTTTTTATGGCTTAAGTGGTGTCTCCTTCCCTGGGGACCACCGTGCTGGGAGCGAGCAGGTGAATCACGGCTTGATTGGGATCGCTGGAGGCAGGGCGATGTCAGCAGAGGATTTCCACACTTTCTGTCTCTGCAGGAAGGACTTGGCAGCCTCAGCAGTGAGAGGCTCAGGCACAGCGGGGCAGTCGGGGTGGCAAAAGCATCTGCCTTGAAGGATGCTCAGCACTCGTGGTTGAGCAACTTGTTTCTTCAGAGTACAAATGTTGTCGTGAAATCTGTGACCTTAGGAAGTTACTAGCTCAATGTTTGAAAACATGAGGCTGTGTCTGGAAAACAGGCAGGGACAAAATATCAGCAGTAACTTCTGTTTTAAAAGCTGTGCAAAAACACATTCCTATGGCAGAAGTTGCAAGGGATGCAATTCCTTCAGCAGGCTCAGTGTACATGGAAATGTTTGAGCATTCTGCAAGGCTTTACCTCAGATTTCCTTTGAAATTAAAGCTTTAACAAACTTTGCCCCAAATATCAGCACATTTGCAGCTTTTCCCACTGAGCACTGCCTGAAGAGTTTTATTGTATCCAAGGAATCACACACTTATCTATTTCATGGCTTGTGGACCATCTCTCAGGTTTCAAAACAATGAGGGTCCAGGCACACTGAGGGCCTGAGTCAGCAGGACAGAGCTCCTGGTTGATGTGTGTTCTGGTTGACTTTTTCCCCCATTTTCTGCAGGTTTGAGTGGAAGCTGATAACATTTATTGCTGAGTCAGGCTTTGCAAGTACATGAAATTAGATCTGGATGAATGTGAACCTGCTTATGAAATGATGAGAGGAGGAGAAGCAAGTCCAAGTTCAGCTGAAATCAGAGGCACTTTTCCTAGTGACTCCAGCAGGGAATAAATGTGGATCTCAGTTTCTCCCAGCCCCAAATCCTGCCCTCCTTCAGGCAGGCACATGCAGCCCCTCAGAGCTGTTTCACTCCCTGCTGCTGCTCCTCTTCTGTCGTGCAGCACAGGACTGCTGCTCAGCAAACCCAGCCTGTCAGCAGGGTGTTACATCCCATGTCCACACCTCACAGTGCATTTCCCCGTTTCTAACAAATCCCATTATTCCAGGGAGGTCTCCAGGGTGACTGACAGCGCTGACACCTGCCTGCAGGGGTGGGACCTGCTGACAACCCCAAACCAGGGATTCCCACTCCCCACCAGCTCAGCAACAACACAAGGTTATGGGGTAAAGAGAATCGATTCTCTGCATCCTGTCACACACAGGACACAGCCTGTAATGTCCTGGACACAGCCCAAGAAACCCAGTGACCCTTCACACTGCAGTTTTATTGAAAAAAGGTGTAATTTATCACAGCCCATTTATTTATACAAAACAGGAGTTGCCACAATAACTTCTTTTCCGAGCTCTGCAGTCTAAATCCGTTCATATTAAATTATACCAAGATTTCACTCCCGTTTTCCTGCTCTGTGGCAGCAGTTAAAGACCGAAAGGAAAACATTTATTTATCCCAGAACCTGCAACAGGGTTGCAATTTTTCACCTGCTTTTGCAGCTGAGTTGCAGAGGTTGTACTGCATCCTCCACGGACAAATTAATATGAAGCAGAATCCCTCAGGACTTCTTTTATTCCGAAATAATAATTGCCCAATTGGATAAATTATCACAAGTTCAGCTGATGTAAATATGTAGCTAAGGCCCATTTGCTGATTTAATGAAATTCAGAAACAATTTGTGATTGCATAATGACCTTGGATTGCTGGCTGATAGAATCAGAGGGCTGGAGAGTAAATGAAAGTGGGTTTGACACCATGCAGGATAATAACACGTTATCCTTTTGCTCTGGCTGTCAGAAGTGAAGGTGCTGACTGCATCCGGGTCCTGTCCTGAGTTCTGAACTTAAACTGCACAAGAAAGGAGCTGGTGCTCTCTAAACTTAAAGTAATCATTCTTTAAACTCTAGTCAGGGAAGAATCAGGAAAAAAAATGCTCGCTCCAAAGACCTCAACACAAGCCTTTGAAGTGCAAGCATAATATTTTCTTTACAGATGAGATTGCAGTGTATCATTATGAATAATGACTTAATGATGTAATTAACAGGGAGCACCCACATGGCTGCCAGCAGCTGCCCTGGCTGAGGGTCACGGAGCTCACACCTCACCTCCCACGCTGTCCTTGCCAAGGATCCGACCACAAAGGATGATTTAACACAGCCCAGCACCCCGAGCTCCATAGGGGCAGGAGAGCTCCAAGCCCTGAGCCTGTTCCCAGAGCAGACAGGACCAGATTCCTGAAACCCCGTCCCTGCTCCCACTGCAGACCTGGTTTGTTCTGTGCCCACAGTCTGGCTGGGTGAAGCTACCAGGTGATTAGGCAGATGAGCTGGGAGCTGTGGGATCTGGGGAGGGATGGCTGATCCCAAGGCAGGGCTCTGCCAAATTCCAGCAGGTTTCCAGAGGGAAAGCCTGGACTGGCTTTTCCATGCACTGCAGCCCTGGGGCAGCAGTGCTGGGGCCACGCTCCTCCCCCAGCTCATCCAGTGCCCTAAAGTCACTTGGAATCACAGGAAAGGCTGGCCCCAGTGCAAACACGGAGGTGTTTTCCAGCTTTGAGCCCTGGCGATGTGAGCAGGGGCTGCAGAACGGGTGAGGAGGCAGGAACAAGGCTTCCTCTACCAAAAACACCAGCAAGCCTGGGCTTTCCACCTGTGTGACTGTCACTCTGAAAGGGACATGGGATGGAGGCTCCTTATGCAGCTTCCCAAACATTTCCCTGCCTTGTGAGCATGCCAGAAAAGCCTGGAGTCAGTCTGGTACTGCAGTTCTGCAGAGTCAGGAGAAAGGCAGGGGCTGATTGGGGTTTCTGGTTCAAGGGTTTTATAAATACCGTCAGAGGCTGTGAAACTCACTGGGGAAGGAAGCACAAATCCCACTTCCCATGCTCAGCTACGGCAGGGAGCTGCCAATGATCATGCACAGGGATTCCCACGTTTCAGCCCAACAGCAGCACAATGGGCTGCTCTTACTCTTTTCTGTCTGCAGGCAAGGATTTCCTTGTCCACAGCTGCAGCAGCCTGGAATTTCCTAGCAGAGGAGAAGGGCTGGATGCTTAGGTTGGGATCTGACCCAGCAGTTCATACTGAGACACGTTTGTAGGATACTTCCCAAATCCCCTGGGTAGGGATGGATGGCACCTGCACAGAGACCCCCATAACACAGCCCAGAGCCTGATTCTGTCCTCACTAACCCCAGCCACAGTTTGCAACGTGGCTTGGGCAAAGCTGCTGGGTTTGCACAGGAAAAAGCCAAAGCAGAGGGGACTGGAGCTCCCCGACCCCTGCACAGCCACAAGGAGAGACCCGAGCTCAAGCAGGGAAAACTGGGACAGCAGAGCTCGACATGAGCAGGAGCAAGTGTTATTCTTTCAGCTGACAAACTGTGCTCACTGCTCAAAGGCAGCTGCCACCACGCATTTTCTATTACCCAACTTCTTCCTGTGCAGCCCAGCACTCGCTCACCCCATGGCCGGGCGGTGCCTCCTCCAGCTCTGGGTACCAAACCTCCTCCTCCTCCACTGCCAGCTGCTTTCACCCATTTCTAAGGCAGCTGCAGCTGCCATTTTCCTAGTTCTATTTTGTAAAATCCAGGCAGTAGAGTATGGGGAAGTGGGGGAAAGGAAAGAAAAAAACAAAGATAAAATGAAAGTTAAAATGTAACTGCAAGAGGAAGTCCGAGACATCCTTTGACTGGAGGTTTGGTGGAACCCACACAATGAGACAAGCATTGCCTTGAAATTAAATGTCATAGATATTGAAAGTGAGAGAATATCTAATTTAGTAAGTACTCCTTCCCATGTTTTCTTTCATGGCGTTTAAACACTTGTTTTCTTTAAACAGAGTCACACAATGACTGTACTGTAGCCAAGGGGCAATTTTTTATTAGCAGGTATTTGTCTGTCAGCTTCTGGAAGCCCTGTAAGATCCATGGAGTTTCTTCATTACTTGTCCATGATTCAGTCATGATTCATAAATAAATTGTCCCAGCTGACAGCTGGTTTCCTTCAGGGTCAGTATCCAGGGGTCGGCCGCTGCTCGTGCCCTCAGCCCAGCCCCAGGCCAGCAGCACACACAGGCACAGGGATGCAGGACAGGCTCTATAAATACATCAGTGAGGTGATAATGAACTCACCAGTACCTGGAGAGGAGATGTTTCCAATCACTGCTGCTCTGCTGTCCTGAGAGGACTTCATCATGCTCCAGCCTTGGAGACCCTCCAGCACCTCCCCATTCCTCCTTTCCCAGGGGTTAGCAGGAGCTTCTCCTGGACCAGGAGAGGCAGCTCCTCATCTCCCTTTAATCGCTGCTCCACTGTAATTATGAGCACAGTAACACTTAGACTTTTGACTGCACTCTTTGTTTTCTGATTGCTTCCTGAGCACAAGTGAATAACCCTGGCTTTGAGCCCCTTTATTGGGAAGAGCAGGTATTTGCCTTTGGGAAGGATGAATGAAGTCAAGCAAATGCTGAACAGGAGGGAGCACGAGGCACCTGTGTGTCCTCACAGCCAGTGCTGAGCTCCCCTCCCAGCGCTGCCACCCTGGGTCCCTTTGGGCAGCAGCTGAGTGTCACAGCCTGAGCCCAGCTCTGCAGTCAGCTGTCGCCTCCTGAGTGGATCATGAGTCACTTCCACTCCTGCTGTGACTCAAACTTTGACTGGAAGCTGCCTGAGAGAGGCTGGATGTCCTGTGTCTGTGCCACCCTGCCCTGTTTCCCCCTGGGCAGGGACAGCGGTGCCAGGGCCGGGCCGGTCACCCTGGGGCACACACGGGTCTCCTTTCTGCACCCAAAATTGTGGAGCTGGGAGCTCCCCACAAGCTGAGCTGTGCTGTCTGTGTGGCTGCAGCCCAGCTGAAAATCCCAGCGACATCCTCCAAACACTTGCCTGTGCTTTGGTTCCCAACACTTCCCTCTGTTGCCCTTTGGAAAGAAAGTGTTTGCATAAATAACAGCAGATGCGTTTGAGAACAGCTCGTCTCCCAGCCCGACTGAGGCAATGGAAGTGAGCAGGGATAAAACTGCTGCATCTGATGTGAGAAATTCAGCAGATGGGATTGCAGGAGCAGCCGGCCCGGGCAGGGAGGATTGAGGCTCACGGGCTGAAATTGTCTCAGCATTCCTAGCAGGGATTGGGGAAAAGCTGAACCAGTGACAGCACAGAGTTCAGCCCAGCAGTGACCGGAGCAGGGGGACAGACTGCCAGCTGTGCAGCCACTTCCAGCTGTGGCTCCCCACATGACACGGGTGGGTGTGGGACTGAGTCCCCAGCGCTGCCCCTGCCTGTGGGAAGGCTGCGATGGAGCTCCCGGGCTGTTTTCCCAAGGAACAAGCACGCCGGGGATGAGGGTGTTTATCTCCCAGATCTCACTTTTACCCTAAACACACAAAAAGGGTCCCGGGAGCTGCTGTCCCGTTTGATAAAGCAGGATGGGAGCTGAGCTCCTGGCGTGATGGGGACCGATCCTTGAGGTTACCTTAATGACAGAAATCTCCACTTGTCTTTCCAGAGTTACAGAAACCGCAGAGGTATCAGAGCATCTGAACGCTTGTTTTACTGCCTGGGCTGTGTGTTGTGGTGAGGAGCTGCATTCCAGACTGACGGGCTCTGCGATGGCTCCTGTCACCACCGGCCCCAGCCCAGCAGCTCTTGGCTCTCACTCCCTGCTCCATCCCCGGGCAGGACGAGGGGCAGCTCAGCACGGGCTCCAGCCCTTCCCGCTGCCCTGCATCCTCCTGGCAGGGCTGGCCCAGAGCCCCGGGGCTGCTCTCGGCTCTCCTGACATCTTCCGGACACCTCTGGGGGCTCTTGGTGCTGGGTGTCCTGGGCATCTGCTGTTCCTGACAGCCCATACCCATGCCCAGCCCGTGTCCATACCCATCCATACCCATGTCCATACCCATGCCCATCCATGCCCATCCATGCCCGTGCCCATGCCCTGCTCACACAGGTCCCCCTGTGTGGATCCCGGGCTCTCCCTGCCCCAGCCCCCCATGGAAGCCTTGAGTGAGCCCAGCTTTCATTTCCCGCTGCCAAACCAGCAAAGCCCAGCTCAGCAGTTTCATCCCCCGCGTGTTTGGATGGCAGTGGAAGTGACGAGGAGATGCAAACAAGAACTCTTTATCTCCTGTCCTTCCCGACCTGCGTTTCCCAAGCTGCTCCTTCAGCAAAACCCGCAGTGCCTGTGCCAGCCAGAGGTGCCAGCCCAGCACCTCGAGGGGCTGCACGAGGGCAGTGACAAATCTCCTGTCACACCAGCAACAGGGTCATGGTGTTGTTATTTACCTGGGAACATGCTCAGGTTAAATTCCTTCCACTGCAGTGCTGTGATTCCTTCAGATAAATCTTAGGGGTGAACTCCGGGTACATCATTGTGCTGCTCCAAAACCTGCAGCAAGTATTTAAGAATACTTTATTTCCCCCCAAACCAGGGCAGCAATCCTGGCAATAAGTGTCATTAACAAAGCAGTTTTCTACAGCAAGGAGAACTCTGTGTGCGTTTTGTTGTAAGGAAAAATAATTTTCACTAAGGAACCAAAAAACACCTCAGAGTTAATTGTAGAACAAAAGAGGCCTTGATTTCTGCCATCCATCATGGAAAAGGCTGGATCCAAATATACATACATTAAAAATAAAAAGGTATAAACAATGCTTCCTTCCTAAAGAGCTTCCCTGGCAAACCTGGACTGTGTTGACCACCAGAGCCTGGCTGCCTCCAGCTCGTCTTCCTGTCAGTGGGGCTGAGATCCAGGGACACTCCAGGCACCTCAGGACCACTTCCCTGGAAAATGGGTTTGTTTTCATCCATCTTTGATCAAAGAAAGGCCCAAAGGTTTTCCTTCCTGGCCGGCACCTTCCTGTGTGGCTGCCCTTGTTTCTGTGGCACCTGAGCCTGTGGGACCAGCGTGGGACTGGCCATCAGCTCCTTCCCCCTCCCCAAGGGCCCGTGGGGTTTCATTTGTTCATTTGGAATTGCTGCTCCTTGGGGGAAAGCCTCTGCTTCCACCTCGGAGGATTAGGGCAGCCACAGGACCAAATCCCTCTGTTCATTACACCCGGGTAAAGCTGGAGTAAATAAATCCTGTTAAGCCATTGGGGCCACTCTGGGCTTACCCAGACAGAAACGGCAGCACTATAAATAAGATCTTGGTTTGATTAGGGAAATAAAGGCAGGAAAAAAGCACTTAAAAGATATCCAGAGGAAATATAAGCTTCACTCCCCCCAGTCATGCTGACAATGATGAATTAGTCCACGGATGCCAGTCAGAGAGTGAGTCATGAATCATAAATAAATTACAGCAAGATATTCATAGAATATCCTGAGCTGGAAGGGATCCACAAGGATCATCAACCCAACTCCTGGCCTTGCACAGGATAACCCAAAATCTTAGGAATCTTAGGGAATACCTTGGTAGTATTAATTTAATCTGGGACATTTGTAGCCTGAGATGCCACTAAACTTTCAAAATTCAGAGTAATTCAGTGACCCCGCACCAAGCACACGTATTGCTTGTGGTTGATAGAGCCACACATTTCTGGCAGTGTCCACTCACCCTTGTTGGAGACAAACTGATTTGGAGAAGCTGCTAAATGGGTTTTACACCCTGTGTTCTCCAGCCCCAGGGACAGGGCAGTGGCAGTGCTGCTGCCTGTGCCAGGTGTCCCCCTCCTGAGGATGCTCATCAGTGAGATAATGGCACTTTCCTCCCTTTCTTTTCACAGAAAAGTTGTTTTTGCAGTGCTTTGCAGTTAAATAGTTTGCTAGTGTTCAAAAATAAGAGCTGGGGAGGGAGCTCAGGGCCTTGGCTTTGTTGTTTCACCCTGTCCTGCCTCCCCCAGCCTTGCTGTACTGAGATGCAAAATTATCAGTGGAAGAGTTTATAAAATGTCAAAACAGTTTCTCTCCTGTCAGCCAGACAATTTGTGTAAATAGAGCCTCTCTAAAGAACCTCCTGCCAGCTCAAACCTCCCTTTCATCTCCCCAGGATTTATTGTATGCCATTTTCATGGAATTTTAAAATGTCTCTAATGAAGAGCGAGGATGGAAAATTCTGCGCTGTGCAGAGGAGCCTCCAGTGGGATCCTGGACCTGCTGTCACCTCCCAGGGCTGGCAGAGAGCTGTGAAACACAAACCGAGGTGATTTCCTCTCCTCACACGCAGGAGCTGGCTCTCCAGACTGCTCTGCAACAAGCTGGGAAAGCAGCTCTGGGAATAAAATATTCCAAAAGGCTGCGTTTCCCAGCCAGCCGAGAGCAGCCGGTGTGACTCCGCTCACTGCCAGCCCCGGGTGCTGGGAGCAGGAGCAGTCCGGGGCAGGAAGAACTGGATAACCCGGGGCTGGCAGCTCCCACGGCTGGCAGAGAGTGGGGCTGGCATCAAACGGGTCCTGTGCCAGCTGCTCTGCCCCCGCTGCAGCTGCACCCACTGCACAGCCACACCCCAAAAAACCTGCCAAAAACTCCGGCTATAATGTCATTACTTTTAAAAACACACGGAAATTTAATTTATCCAAGCCGCTGTCCTTGTTTGTACCTGGAATTCCAGGGCTCCAAGTGGGAGCGGAGCAAAGCCCCGGCTGCTGCATCCCAGCACAGGCACTGGGCCATACTGGTTTGGCAGCCCCAGCTCCTCCCACGCGGGCCCTGCGCTGCCCGACGAGCTCGGCAGGACCAGCACACCCGGCTCAGCCTTGGGTTTCGGGGTTTGAAATCCAGAGCCACGGAATCCAGCCGGGCAAAACCAGGAGGGTGGCACCGGCTCCTGCTGAGTCCCGAGCGCAGCTCCCAGCGGGAACGGCCGGGGGGGCCCGCAGGGAGCAGCCCCGGGCAGGGATACATGGGCAGGGTAACATGGGCAGGGTAACATGGGCAGGGATGCCATGGGCAGGGATACCGTGGGCAGGGATACCATGGGCAGGGATGCCATGGGCAGGGATGCCATGGGCAGGGATGCCATGGGCAGGGATGCCATGGGCAGGGATACCATGGGCAAGGATACCATGGGCAGGGATACCATGGGCAGGGATACCATGGGCACAGATACCGTGGGCAGGGATACCATGGGCACAGATACCGTGGGCAGGGATACCATGGGCACGGATACCATGGGCAGGGATGCCATGGGCAGGGATACCATGGGCAGGGATGCCATGGGCAGGGATGCCATGGGCAGGGATGCCATGGGCAGGGATACCATGGGCAGGGATGCCATGGGCAGGGATGCCATGGGCAGGGATGCCATGGGCAGGGATGCCATGGGCACAGATACCGTGGGCAGGGATACCATGGGCAGGGATGCCATGGGCAGGGATGCCATCCCCATACAAGGAGACAGCTGCTGCAGGGAGCTTTACTGAGCCCAGGACTTACAAGGAGCAAAGCTCCTCCCAAGGCAGCTGCAGGAGCTCGCAGCCTGCTCGGGACAGGGGAAGCCCACCCGGCAGGAGACACCCCTGGCACTGTCCCTGCCCAGCCAGGAGAGGGTTTGGGCCTGTCCCACTCCCACCCAGCATGGGACAGCAGGACAGGAGTGGGGAGGAGGGACAGGCTGTCCCTGCTGGGAGTGCCACACACTCCCTGCTGTCCTGTCCTGCCCTGCTCTCAGTAACATCCAGGGCTGGCTGAGGCTGAGGCTCTGCCCGGTGCTGCCCTGGAGGGCAGACAGCAGCCAAGAGGCCCTGGCACCTCTCCTGGCAGTCCTGGTGAATCACCAGGAGAACCCGAGCCCCAGCACAGCTCAAGCTCAGGGAATGGGATGTGGAAGGGAAGAGGAGCTTTCCAGATCTGATTGTCCTCTGACAAGTTGCTCTTGACAGCAGCTGAAATCATCTTTGGAACCAACTCTGCATTCTAAGGACAGTGAACTTTGCCTTTCAGCACAGCTGTGTGTTTGTTCAGGGGTTTCTTCAGGTTTTTGCATCTGTAAGAAATACCAGCCACCAGTTAGTGGCTTTCTAACATCACTGCGCCCCCATTGGAGGGGCAGGTGAAAAAATCCCAAATGTGTAGTTTCAGAGGAAAACCAAAAGGCTCCTGCTCCTGTCCAGCCCTTCTCAGCTCTGTGCAGACCCGATTAACCCCCCTTTTACCATGGATGGGGAAACTGAGGCACAGTGACAGGACATTGTCACCCACACCAGGCTCCAGCCTCTCATTCTGGCTCGTAATTCTCCAGCCCACAGTCACTCTGTCACACCAGATGTAATTCTGCTGCACACTCACATCCTCTCTCTGCTCTGCTTTCACTTCCTTCCCAGGCAGGGAAGAGCCAGGACAGAACTCGCCACCCGCCACCGCTTGGTTTATGACTTGCTTGGGGCTTTTCCCTATAGACATTAAATCTTGAAATCGAGAAGAAAACTCCTCCACACCTCCTGGCACAGGAGCAGAAGCTGCTGGGATGTAAGGAAAGAGGGGACATGATGTCCCAAAGCAAGGAGGGCAGCACAGGGCCAGCCTGGCTCTGTGTGACAGCCAGGACCAGGCAGGGCTCTGCTCACGGAGCTGCCTTCGAGGAGGCTCTGCCCTCCCTGCCGGTGTTTTACAGCCCCACCAGAACACAGCAGACGTGGCTGTTGTTGACTCACACGATAAGATCATTGTTGTGGGATATTTCTTTTTCTGTGTCATTTAGAAATAATTTTTTTCTAGCAAATTTGCTCTCCTCCCCTCCACCCCCAAAGTGAAAAGGGAATCTGTGCTCAAAGCCGCAGCTGAGATTGCAGAGACCTTCCCTTCCTGATCCTTATCTCACCAGGATGTAGGAGGATCTCTCGGGAATAGCTGGAAGCTTTTCTCTGGAGCCATCCAAGAAGCGAGTACAGCCTTTAAATGGCAAAACCATCAAGAGCTCGGGGACCGGGATCCCAAAGCCTTTAACCCCATCTCGCTGTGCCATCCCCGGGCTGTGCCATCCCCGGGCTGTGCCATCCCCGGGCTGTGGCACACGGGACTCTGATCCCAACCTGTCCGGCCCGGGCTGCTCCTGGAGTCGCGGCTCNCATCCCCGGGCTGTGCCATCCCCGGGCTGTGGCACACGGGACTCTGATCCCAACCTGTCCGGCCCGGGCTGCTCCTGGAGTCGCGGCTCTGCCGCCTCTGCTCAATAACGGGACCTAGAAATACTCCTTGGAATCCTAATCTGCACCAAAGGCAGAGTCTGCTCCTGCTCGCTGCCTTTGGCTGGAAGCGCAGCCAGGGCTGGGCTCTCCTGAGCCGCACCTCGGGCTGGGCTCGCACCGCGCTCGGCTCCTCTGTGCAGGGAGGGTTTAATCGCTTTGCAAGATGTGAAAACCTCCAGCCCTGTGTTTCCTGAGCCTGGGGCTGAAGGAGGGCACTGGGAGAAGGGCCGAGTGCCCCGGAGTGAGGATGCAGGGCCCGAGGAAGGGATGCAGCAGCCACGGCACCCCAGGGCTCATGCGGGGCAGGGACAGCAGGAGGGCACAGGCTCGTCCTGCCGTGGTGACAGAGGAACCACACAGCCCAGCAGCCTGGCTCTGCCACGGCTAGGACAGGAAACAGATGCTGCCTGGTGAGGAAGCATCAGAGCTCCTTGTGCCTGCCCCAGCAGGAACCTGGGGGAACAGGGTGTCCTGGGCAGAACCCCCTCGATTCAGCCCCAGCTGGGCTCGGTGGCATTGCCCTCGGACACAGTGTCCCCACAGTGTCCCCACGGAAGAGCACCTGCCTTTGGAGGAAGAAGGATGGGCAGATGCAGAGCTGTTAAATCCGAGTGCTGCTGGAACGCCCCTTGCACAGGGGCTGCTCCATCCTCCAGCTCCAGCTCCAGCTGCCCGGTCCAGCCAGGTCAGGGCACTCTCACAGGCTGAGCCTCTGCTCCAGCACCTGCCCTCTGCCTTTACAACTTGATTTTCTTTTTCGTTATCCTGCTCAGATTTGATTGGGAATTAATTTTCCCCAAGTCAAGTCTGTTTTCCCCATGCTGGTAATGGCAGTGACCTCTCCCTGTCCTCACCTCCACTCAGGAGCCTTTCGTTTTTTAATGTAGCTCCCTTCAAAACCCCTGAGCTGCCTCAGTTGTGACACTGACTGGAGAGATTAACTGGACTGATAAGTGGCAACTTTGCAGCCAACCGCTGTTGACACTTCTGCACTTCTAAAACAGCTTGAAAGAGGAACCTATAGAATTATTTCTTTATAAGTTGCTGGTAAGAAGGACTGTGGAAGCTTTCCCATACTGTCCCTTCAAAACATCTTCCCAAGGCACTTTGCTGACTCGAGGCTGCTGAAGGGGTGCAGTGAGCTTCTGGAGGGGAAGGCTCCTGGATGCTGAGATATCTGCAGCTGGTTTGCTGCCCAAGTGCTGAGGACATGAAATAGCACAGAGGTTTGGACGCTGGACAGTCTCTGGGACAAGCAAGCAGCAGACACTGCAGGTCCCACACGTGGCCATCCATGCCCACGTTTCCTTCCGCAGCCACAGCCGGGGCAGGAGCAGCTGCAGCAGCTCACGATGCCAAACAGCAGCCTGGCCCTGAGCAGCCTGGACGGGATCTACATCGGCACCGAGTGCCTGGTGGCCTTGTTTGCCACGCTGGGCAACATCCTGGTGATCTGGGTGGTGAGGCTGCAGGCCTTGCAGAACACCACGCTCTATTTCATCGCGTCCCTGGCGCTGGCCGACGTCGCCGTGGGGCTCCTGGTCATGCCCCTGGCCATCGTGGTGAGCCTGGGCATCGCCATGCCCGCCTACAGCTGCCTCTTCATGTGCTGCCTGCTCGTGGTGTTCACCAACGCCTCCATCCTGTCCCTGCTGGCCATCGCCATCGACAGGTACCTGCGAGTCAAGCTGCCCACCAGGTGAGGCTGCCCCACCCCGGGCTCCTGTGCCCCACTCCCCTGTCCCCCCTCCCACCCTTTCATTACTTGCAGTGGGTGCTTGTGCCCCAAGCCCAGCTGAGACGAACTTCCAGAGCCCTGGGGGATGCTCATGAGCAGCTCGGTGTTCTCAGGGGTTATCACTGATCAGAATTTGGTCACAGGATGTGTCTGTGGGCAAACTTGAATTTTCAGCACTTTAGTTAATTGCACAGGATGCTGAGTGTGTTGTAGGGTTTTTTTTAGGTCTCTGAGCTTGTCTTTTAAATAAAATTCCTTTTAGTATTTGCTGAAATTACAAAAGTAGTAACAAGCTTATTAATGTTAACTGAAGTCACTCACTTTATATTTAAATGAAAAGTACACAAGCTAGAAAAGCAAAGCATAACCTCAAGCATCCAAGAAATCATATTTTATAATGGGACAGGACCTATGAAGCTGAGGAATGAATTTTAGCCCTACAAATGGCATAAACCAAATAAAAAGAGGAAGGTACACCCAAGGAAGCCAAGAAATAAGATAGGACTGCCAACAGCAGCACAGCAATATCCTGGCAAGAGGAGAACTAAGATCATAGTGAAACAAGAAATAAATAGATTAAACATCCAATTTTAAACAAGGGAACTTAAGCACAGTTCTTACTGATGCTGCAAAGTAACTGTTACAAATGAAGAGTTGGGGCTTGTCTCAAGGTTAAATTTGGTTTCCCCACAAAAAAAGTTAATGCTTCACTTTCTAACAGTGATCCTGCAGTACCTGAACAGGAGAGTTCATCCTTAACTACTTTAAAATGCTTCTCTTTAACACGACCTGGGATTTCTTCCCCCACAGATATAAAATAATCACTACGGAGAGGAGAGTTTGGTGTGCCCTGGGGCTGTGCTGGTCGCTGTCCCTGCTGGGAGGGCTCGTGCCCATGCTTGGCTGGAACCAGGCAGAGCCCAGGAGCTCCAGCCCCCTGAGGTGCCGGTTCATCGCCGTGATGAGGATGGATTACATGGTTTATTTCTGCTTCTTCACATGGACCCTCGTGCCCCTGCTCATCATGTGTGCCCTGTATGCCGAGATCTTCTACATCATCCACACAAAGCTCAGCCAAGGGAACAGTGTCAGAGGGGCTGGGGCTTTCTATGGCCAGGAGTTCAAGACAGCCAAGTCTCTTGCACTTGTTCTCTTCCTGTTTGCAATCTCCTGGCTGCCTCTGTGCATTATAAACTGTGTTTTCTATTTTCACCCTGAGTCTAAGATCCCTCCATATTTGATTTACTTGGCAATCCTCTTATCCCATGCCAATTCTGCCATGAACCCCATTATCTATGCCTACAAGATAAAGAAGTTCAAAACCACATACCTTTTAATTTTAAGGACCTATATCCTGTGCAGAAAACCAGACCCAGATCTTACAGAGCAAACAACAGACCCACAGTCATAGATAAAGGTTGCACCTGCCAGTGGGTACCAGAGCATTGATAAAGCACCTGGCTTTGCTAAGAAACTCTTGGGAAACTGCAGCAACCTGTGGCTCTGAAGCTGCTCTAAAGCTGTATGTGAATATATGTCTTTATGTAACATAATTTCTAAACGCAGAAGATTAAAATTTTGTCTAGTTGGGGGTTTTAGGTTTTTTTAATATGAAGATTGGTTGAGTTGATTGAAAGACAGGATGTGTTCTTTGCTGTTCATAATCCAGCAGCTCACAAGCTCACTCACTGTTCTCACACCATTTGTCTTGTCTGTCCATTCAGACTAAACCTGAGTCTGGTCAGCTTGTGCTTCAGCCAGTGTTGTCACATTTTCATGAGTAATAATAAATAGTAGATGGATTTAACATTATTTCGGCCTGCTGAGTCCTCCCACGAGAATCAAAAAAACCAGCCCAGTTTCAGTCAGTGTCCTGCCTGGGGTGGCACAGCAGTGGCAGTAGCTGTCACACCACAGCTGACACAGCCCTTATTGAGGGAGCAGAGCTGGAGCCCTGCTCGGCAGCAGCACAGGGACCCGCAGGCAGTCCCATCCCCGGCTGGGTGCTGCCATCAGGTGGCACCTCCAGCCCTGCTCCTCCTGCTCTGACACAGCCACCCGCGGGAAACCATCCCCGGTCACGAAAAGGGAATGGTTTTTACACTGCACTTACAACACGCTGGGTAACACGAAGTGAATGAACATTTCCAGAGATTTTGGCTGTCACGCTGTGATTGTGCATTTCTTTCATGGGACCCAACCAGGAAGCAGAGATTTGCATACAAACATTTCATTATCATCACTTCAATAACAGAAAATAACCAAGCAGAGCACTTGGCAATAAAAAAAAAACCCAATATAAAATGTTAGAGTTGGTGACAGAAAAGGGAAACACAAGGACACAGACGTGGATAGAGGCAGGGAAACATTTTCATTTCTCAATTCTCTCTGGTAGTCCTCACAAATGGAAACTTCACAAGAGCAGGGAGATTTCTACAGATGAGGAAATCCTGTAGAGCAGTTCTCCATTTGCCCACAGCCAGTGGCAGCCAGTGGCAGCCAGTTTGGACAGGAGACAGTTTCCCCTCATAACTACAAAAAGAGCTGTGTTACAGAGGGCATGGGGGCATTCCCATGGAGTAACATCCTCGTGGCTTTTGATGTCCAGAAAGTGGGAACGTTTTTATTTCATTTGGAACATCCTCATCACACAGGCAGTGGTGTCCTGCCCTGCTGGAAGACCAGAGTGCTGTAGGTCACTTCATTCTGGGGATGTGAGAGAAGCCACAGGTATCAGAGAGTGCACAGGCACTGTAGGTCAGCAGGAATTTCCCACTTCTAACATGTCCTCAACACTACACACCATGAGCAGCCTGTCCTTGCATGGGGGAAATTGGTAAATGCTGGTTCATCCCACTGGTCAGTCTGGCTCAGGGTTCTGGGTCGAGTCTCCTTTAGGGGCTTCCAAATAATTAATATCACAGAGGAAAACTGCCCTTTAAAAAATTTCTCCTAACCTGCCTAGTCAGCGGTTTAGTTAAGCCCCAGAACCCCTGAAGATCCTTGTCAAAAGAACTGCTGAGTAACAGTCAAGTCTCAAATTTCTCTCTCCCACCCCAAATTAGTATTTACCACACTTTCAAGAATGTGAAATATCTGCATAAAGCATTAGAAATTACAGTTGTGACATTCACCTGGGTGCTCCTAAGAAATTCCTCAGCTGCCACCTGGGACACAGCTTCCTCTTGTAAATTTTGGTGGGATCTTTTATAACCTAGGAAGGAAAGGGATCCCAGTGTCAGCTGTTTGCACTGTGTTTGGAGGCAGCAGTGCAAGGGAGGCTGGAGAGGGGTGACTGACAGGTGATGTGTAACCTCTGTCACAGACCTGCACAGCAAAGTGCCAGGCTGGGCTGCCCAGTCCCTGCCCACCTGCTGGAAGTGGCCAGGATGAAAGGGACTGAGGAATTCAGTGTGGTCAGGGTTAGGATGAGAAAAGCACAACCATCAAAAACCCCCACAACTCATCAGTGGCAAAGTAAATTCTTTCCTGAAAACACGGCTGGGATGATTCATGAGGAGTTAGTGCCAAGGATAAGCTGTTCATCAGCACAGAGTTATTCAAGGCAGACACTACTTGAGCCACTTTCTAAGTAACTCCTGCAGTCACCATCACTCGGCTGTTATGCCCTCGACTGTGTCACTCACTTTTCCTGAAGAAGATGATTGCAAAAATCAGGACAGTCAGGAGGATGCCAGAGACGAAGGCCAATGACATGTACAGTATTTCATGGCTGTTGATACACAGAAAATCCTGTCAGAATCCTCAGTTTCAACAGAAGGATTGAAACATCAGTAGTGCTCAAACTCACAAAACTTTATGGAGTGTAATATTTTTGCCCAGCCCCATGAGATTAATGTGTGTATCTGCACTGAGCATCTCTAGCAATCACCCATCCAGTGCACAGACTAGGAAATTCTAACCAAATTTTATCCCCCCAAGATGTTAAATATGTGATATATAACCCTCCCCTTGCAGGAGGCTGCAGTCTCAGGGAACTCTGGGTTTGAAATCAGGAAAAAAAGGTGCAGCATTTACTTATCAATCCAGCATCCAACTTCTGCAGCTTTGAAATCAGCTGAAGGGGTGTGGGCAGTGGTGGGGACAGTGGTGGGGACAGTGATGGGGACACTGGTAGTAGTGGAAATGGGTTCTGGTGCAACTGCAATAGAAAAAAAAAATAGCCACAGCTTGTTTTAAGACATGCACGTTTCTCCAGGAGTACTGCAAGGAACTAGAACCACGCGGGGGCTGTGTCTGTATGGTCTGTCTGAAAGTAGAACCACCAGACAGGAAAATTCTGCTGTTCAGGTGATGACTGTGCCAGGCAGTCTCTGCAGCCATGCAGTTCCTCCCCAAACACCCCCTGTGCTGAGCCTCCCCCACAGCAGCCCCTGGGCCAGCACATCACCTCAGGCAGCAACACTGCAGCCAAGGAAATTCCTTAAAAAATAAAATACCTGGAGCTGGTTTTGAGAAAGAGCGTCCCATCCTCTCAGAGCATTAACTGACAGGAAGAGAAGCTGAAAGGAAGGGCAAAGTTATTTTTATATATATACACATCAGCAAAATAAACCTGCCATCCTCTTCTAACTCAAAAGACTTGATTTAGTTTTTATCCATTTCTTGGAAGTGGATAAAAGTGACACAAAGCCACTCAAACCTGGCAGTTCCTCAGCATCAACCCCTTCCCAGTGTCTTGTTCCTGAGCACACGAGTTCACTGCTCCCTGACAGGCACGGTGCCTTTTCCACCCAGAAAATGGAGGATATTTAATAACTAAAAAGCACCTACAGGATGATTTTTGCAGCAGCTATAAAACATTTTCATGATCAGCAGCAGCTTTGAAAAGTTCCTCCCTTGACGTTTTTTAAGTTAAATTGACTTTTCCCACCAAAACAGGAACAGTAACTCTACTTCTCAAATTCAGTTGTGGAATCTTAAGAGATAAGGATTCTCACAGATACTCTGCTACAAAACCCCTACACTGGCATTTCTCTCCACATGCTTTGCAAACTATGGATTGTGAATAATGTGAAAATATTACAACATGAAAATAAACACCCTGTTCTCTGCTGCTGCCACTTTTCCTACTGCATCCCATTGTTGCCACATTCCAGAAGAGTCAAACCATGAAACCTCCCAGTTTCCCACACCAAACCTCACAGGGTGCTGTGCTTGCAGTAATGAAAGAAACAAGAAATGATACAGCTCCGTCTTACCTCTCACCATGGAAGTGCTGCTGGAAAACTCCTCAGATGTCAGCACACGAGTTTAACCACTTGCTTTGTGAGAATCATCTGCCACACCAGTTAAGAGCTCAGATGTCAATCAGAAGCGGGCTTGCACAATTGTGGAAGTTAAGCAACTTCACTTTTTCATTATTTAAATTGAAAAAAACAGGAAACCATGAAAGACACCTGCCTTCTCTGGAACTGTTAATCTAGAAAAAAGTAAGGCAGCTTCAGCTTAGGTTGGCTTGAAGTAAGGTTCTTGCCTCTAAAGAACAGCATTTTGGTAAACTGATGTACTGAGGTGTAAAAAAACGTGTTTCTTAACCCCACGGAGAAATGGGATTGCAGGCACCCCCCAGTCTGCCCACTTGGCTTTATGGACTACATAAAACACATCTCGGCACACACAGGAGTTTATTCCTGCGTGTGCTTTGCTGGGATTTTTGAGTTTTAACAAATTCCTTCAGGGAAAAGCTTCCTACAAAAAGAAAATTAAGAGACTTAAGAAAGGCCAGAAAAACTCCTCTGGAATAAACTTACCCATTTCCCTGTTTTAAACTGAGTACTGACCCAGTGAGCTGAGGGCAGGTTTTTCAAGAACTTTTGACGCATTTCCTGCCTGAGCACTCTTTTCCCAGAACCCAACTCTTTCAACACTGCACAAGGCTTTATAGTGAAAGGGGCTTTCCAGCTCCTTTAGAGAACAAGAACATTCACTCAGAGCTCCTCCAAGCACGGGGCCAGGTGAGTGGGAGCACAAATCACCCTGATTTTAGAACATGTGTACACGGACAGCCAGTATCTGGGGTTGCTATCACTGTGAATTCTAATACAGGGATCAGTTACAGCACCAGAACTTTCCTTTGTAAAGCTCTGTATCCTTGGAAGTGTTTGTGACCAACCAGGGAATCCAACAGGATCTCACACACTGTGGTTTCAACTCATCCCCCACCATAAACCAGCTGTAGTGGTTGGTGTGACCATGCAGTGACTTCAGACACAAACAGACAGGGACTGTTGCTAGTGAAAGACAGAAGAGAGGTTTTTTTTTGTCTGTTTAATGATATTTTAGAGTCATACAGTTTCCAACAGGAGGTATTGGGACACGTCAGTGGGCTCAGACTGCTCACACGGCCGCGTGGGCGCTCTTGGACAGTGCCTTCAGGTCCAGGATGCACTTGGCAATGCTTTCCTTCTGCTGCAAGAGACAGGAAATGGCCTTCAGGAGATGTTTCAACAACAAAATATACATCCAAGTGTATTTTAGAGAAACCTTTTTAGACCTCTAAGTTACTGATTCAGAGGGATGCAATTATAGCTCATGAAGTCAGAGACTCACATCCAATAAAGCACAGATTCATGGAATCCCAGAAGGTTTGGGGTGGAAGGAACCTCAAAGCTCACCCAGTCCCACCCCTGGCCAATGCTACCCACCAGCTCGTGAGCCAGGATCCCTGAACAGCAAATCTCTGTGCAGGCTGAAACAAAAAGCAGGTAAAACCCAGCAAGTACCTGCTGAGGTGTGATGCTCTGAACAACGTTCTTCTCCACCCACTGGATCATGTGGTCCTGCTCTTTCTGCCGCTTCAGGTTCTGCATGGCCACCTGGTAGTCCAGCCTCTTCTTCACCTCGTTGTACACCATCAGCAGGCGCTCCCGGTAGTTGGTTTCCAGCAGCATGGCAATGTTGTTCTGCAGGAGCAGGAGATGAGAGGTTCATGCTGGCAGCAGAACATGCTCTGTGCAGGGTGCCAGGAGCCCAGCAGGGCTGCCCTGCTCCGAGCAGCAGCAGTGCTGCCCTGCTCACCCGCTTGGCATCAAAGAGGTAACTGCGGCCTTCTGCCCTCCACTGCTCCTTCTTCTCCTCCTCAATGGCCGTCTGCAGCGTCTGGATGGCCTCGTTCTTCATGGCCAGAGCTGAGGCCACTTTCTCCTGGAAGAAGGGAAGAACTCCACGATTCAGAATCAGTCAGATGCAAGGAAGAAGTGTAAGCTAAAATTAATCCTGAAATGTTGCCTGAAGCTGTGAGAAACATCTGTGTGAAGTGCCCTGTGCCAGGGCTGAGGTTATGGCAACAGAGAAGAATGAGGGGTCACAATCAGCCATGGAATTCCAGAATGGTTTGGGCTGGAAGGGAACTTAAATCCCATCCAATCCCACCCCCTGCCATGGCAGGGACACCTTCTACTGTCCCAGGCTGCTCCAAGCCCCAGTGTCCACCCTGGCTTTGGACACTCCCAGGGATCCAGGGGCAGCCACAGCTGCTCTGGGCAACCTCTGCCTCCCCACCCTCACAGGGAAGAATTCCTTCCAACATCCCATCTGACCCTGCCCTCTGCCAGTTTGAAGCCATTTGTACTTTAAAAAAAACATTCCTTACTAACAACTGCAAAGCCAAATTACATTTCCTTCATTACCTCGTTAAGTTTGTCAGCAAAAGCTGCGACATCAGGCCCAAATTTCTTGATGCCATAAATGATGACTGTGAGTATGCAGGCAGCTGCTGCTGTCTCATGGTTAATGACGTAGATCTCCTTGGAAAGGAGGTAGAGCAGGAGGCCAGTGCCCAACATATAGGGCCCTACAGAAGAAATAAAGCAGCATTACTTGTATAAAGCATAACGAGGCTCAACACACTCAAGTACCTAAGAGAGAACTCCTTTAAAGGCTCACAAGGTCAAGAAGATGTGCTCCATTTTACCAGGACAAAAAACAGAGCCACAGTTCCACCTGGGAAAGGTGCCGCAAGGAATCTCACCAGAAGTGGAAGCAGCTTGCACCTGACATGGGACCTGCTGCTTCTGCTCATTCAGAAACATGTTCATGCTCATTCAGAATTCCCTGTTCATATGTTTTAAGGATGAAGGCAACTAAATCTTTTCATAAAATCAAGCCCATGGAATTCTTTCAACCATTAGGTGTCTAACTTTAGAGCTAGGAGTCCTGCATTGGCTTGCTCTTCACAACCTGCACATGCAAAATACTCATTTTCAATAAAAGTTTACCTTTTCAGCAGCCAGAACTGGTGAACAGAACCACATAAGCCTAGCTAAAAATGGTAAAAGTCTATAATAACCTGTAACTCCTGTTTTAGGGTAGAGAAACTGGAAGAACTCCTCAGGGATCAAACCATGACGAACTTCTCCTCCCTTCTCAGGCAGAGGTGGCACAGGAGCCAAACTCTGCTGAGTTGTGTGTAGTGGTCTTGTGGTGTGCAACACCCTGTGAAAAAGGAGAACATTTCAATTATTATTCTTATTTAAAAATAGACAGAAATAGTCAAACACATTTCCAATTAAATAAGTAGGTAACCGGTGAGACCCGGGCACAGTGTCCCACACAAGCTCGGCTGCCCCATCCCTGGCAGTGTCCAAGGGCAGGCTGGGCCTGCTCCAGTGGAAGGTGTCCCTGTCCACGGCAGCCAGTGGAACTGAATGAATTTTAAGGTCCTTTCCGACCAGAACTACTCCGTGATTCGAAGAAGGTGGCATTTGCTGAACACACCTCCTTTCAGGAAGTGGGTGGGACTAGATAACCTCCAGAAGTTCCTTCCCACCGTCCCTATTTCATACTCCCACAACATGAATGAGAAAGTAAGAAACAAAACCCCAGAATAACGCTGTTAAAACACAAATCCCGGCCGGCGTGCGAGGGGCTCCCCCGGTACTCACCCCACGGCGACGGGCGGCGGCAGCGCCCTCAGCGCGGCGGGGGCTGAGGGGACGAGAGGGCAGAGAGCGCGTCAGGGCAGAGCTCGGCCAGCACCCCCGCCCNCGCCCGCCCCCCCGCGCCCCCCAGCAGCGGCACTGCCGCGGCTCACCGGCGCGCAGGACGAGGCGGGACAGCATGGCGGGCGGGGCAGGGCCGTGAGGAGCGGGGAGCCGTGTCCCGGTCGAGGATGATGTCCCGCTCGGTGACCGCCGCCGCCGGGCGCTGAGATGGCGGCGCGGTCTCGCGAGAGCGCGGGGAGGCGGGCGCAGCGCGGGCGCTCTCGCGAGAGC
>VWZS01006368.1:0-45049 GCA_013397075.1 Rhabdornis inornatus
GACCTGGCCGAGGCTCGCCGGAGGAGCGGCAGCCGGGACAACCTGCGGCCGGGCGGCAGCGCCGAGAGGGAGGCAAAGCGCCGCTCCTACCCCCTCAACGTGGGCAGCCACAACGGCGGCCTCAAGGGCAGCAAGTACGACATCAACCTGGCCAGCGCCGACAGCGTGGCCGGCATGAAGACCGGGCTCTGGAAGAGCGAAACCACCGTGTGAAGGTGGGGAAGGACCAAGGGCGCAGCGTTTTCCTGCGGGAGCCGCGGCCGGAGCTGCTCGGGGCACGGCGGGGGCAGCGCTGCGGGCATCACCACGTGCACTAGCGGGGATGGATGGGTGGATGGATGGATGGATGGATGGGCGGCACAGCCGGGGGCTCCGCTCCCCCCGGGCACAGCACGGTCCCGGGCCCGCCCGTCTCCCCGAGGAGGCTCCGAGCTTCCCGCCGCGGTGCCGGAATTGCAGCCGTGCTTTAATCACTCCTGCATGTCACTTGAGATTGATCCTAAATGCTATTTTATATTATACAGAGGAAATGTCTATTTTTCAAAGCTATATTATTGAATGTATATATGTATAGACAGAGCCGTAGGTGACGCGAGGGCCCCGCTCCCCCTCGTGCCACGACTGCAATATCCCCGCTGAGGGACCACTCCAAGTGCCCTTCACGTCCAGGCAGCGCGGCCCAGCCTGAGCACGCTGCCTCTGGAGAGCAGCTGCTCCCCCTGGAGCGTTCCTAGCTGCGTGTCAGCCCTGGGGGCTGCGCGGTGCCAAAGCCATATTGCAAAGCCAAGCACAAGGTAAGAGGAACCTCAGCTCCAAGGTGAGGGGATTGTCTGCACTGCTTTGATGCCAGACACTAAAGTAATGGCCAGAATAGGCTCCAGACACTAAAATCACAGCCAGAAAATGCTCCCAGGCCCTCAGAGGCTCAGGCCATGCAATGGGGTGGGCTGGCAGCCCTGTGCTGCTGCTGGAGCCAGGACTGACCCTCTGTGCCAAAGCACCAAAGAACCAAGAAGTGGGAGAGGCCCAGAGCAGCTCTGTGTCCTTAATCCAGGTGCTCAAGCTCAGAAAATACCTAGGTTTGCTCTTAGGAAGGCAGAGACCATTCTGGGGAGCAGGCACCATTCCTGGGAATGCAAGAGAATGATGCCAAGGAATTAGGGACCTTCCGCAGCCAGTCAGAGGAACAGTCCAGAGGGCTGGAACCTGGATAAGCACTTATTGTTCCCATTGAAAAACAAATTTCCCCTTTTTCCCAGCACACAGATAAAACAGCCAGGCTGCAGAGAGGCTGCAGCAATGCAGAGGAGGAGGTGGGAGCCTGGTGCCTCCCCTGCCCTTTCCAGCCTCCCCTGCCTCAGTTTCCCCCGCCTGCAAATGAGTTTAATCACACAGCTACCTCCGAGGGGTCATGGGGCTGGCAGGGCCACGAGCCAGGGGAGGAAAAAGCACTTAGTGGGGATTGTTCTCACCTGGGAGCCACTCACCCCACAGGGCTGAGGCACCCCTGGGCTTAACCTGCCACTCCCTGCCTGCCTCGGCTTCTCTGCCCAGTTAAATGTTTAAATATTTCATTGTCCCTGGTATTTAACACAGTTTAAACCCTTCCTGCAGCTCCTGCAGCCTCCCCAGCCTGGCTGATGCCCCGTGGTTCTATTGCTTGCTGCATTGTGACAGTATTAGAGAAAAAGCTTTGTATTCTTAATTACACTTTGTTTTGTCTGTTTACAAGCGAATGACATATCAACAGAGCTTCCTGCAATATCTGGGGGGAGGGGAGGGAAATATGCCAAAGAAATGTCTTTAAAGGGGTCTTTTTGCATTTTTATATGAATAGAATGTTTCTAGCAGATATGTTTTGTTTAATATATTAAAGATATGCCAATCTGCCAAGATCTACTATTATTTCTCTCAGACTTCATGTTCAAATACTGCCTGGCCTGCAGTTTTTTGACCCTCACAAAGTCATTCTGCTGAAGAATGAGAAGTCAAAGGTGAGGCTGCCCTGGAAAACCTGGCTCCTGCACTTTTATTTATTTGTACCATGACCTGAAGCAGTCTCTCCATACAAAGCCCCATTTTGATCCAGCACATTAAGGAGGACCCAGCCCGCTCCCTCCACACAACCTCATTCCCTGGGCGTCTCTGCAGCACTATAACTCTGTCCCTGGTGAGCTTCACACTTTCGGTCCCAAAATGTCCCTGGAAGTCCTCTAGGCCATGGCCACCCTCAGAGCCAGGCCCTGGCCTTCCTGAGGGCACGGATCTCCTCGGGGCTCCGCAGGTACTGCTCGATCTCGCTGTCCGAGATGGGCTCGTCGCCCGTGGGGGCCGCGGCCGGAGCGCTCGGAGCTGATGGACGCAGCCTCTTCCTGGGGTGGATGAGGCAGGGTGGCAGCAGGGGCCTCAGGGTGCCCCCACGCTGGCCCTTCCCTGCCCAGGGACGGCCCTGCTGCTGTGCCCCCGGAGGAGAGCTGGGAGAGCCCTGGCCTGGGGAGTCCTGGCCTGGGGAGCCCTTATGCAGAGAATCTTTATCCAGGGAGTCCTGACCTGGGGAGTTCTGGCCTGGGGAGCCCTTATCCAGAGAATCTTTATTCAGGGAGTCCTTATCCTTATCCAAGGAGTCCTTACCTGAGGAATCCTTATCCAGGGAACCTGGGCCAACAGAGCCCTGGCCTGGGGAGCCCTCATCCGGGGCATCTTTATCCAGGGAGCTTGGGCCCACAGAGCCCTGACCTGGACAGTCCTGGCCTGGGGATCCCTTATCTGGGGAGTCCTTATCCAGGGAGTCTTTATCCACGGAATCTGGGCCTAGAGATCCCTGGCCTGGGGAGCCCTTATCTGGGGAGCCTGAGCCCACAGAGCTCTGGCCTGGGCAGCCCTGACCCGTGGCCGTGTCCTGCTGCTCCTCCCCGTGCTGGCTGAAGGCGTTTTTCAGCAGGAACACGCGATGCTGCAGCAGGTCCCCGATGTGCTTCACCACCATCTTCCTGTCCAGGTTGAAGCCGCGCAGCCAGGAGAGCTGGGAGGCCATTCCCAGCAGGATCTCCAGCAGCTCCTTCAGCCTGAGGTGGGCAGGGGGGGGCAGATCCACCCCTGCCAGGCGGCAGAACCGTGCCAAGGGGCAGGAGAGGCGTGGGCCGGGCTGCAGAGACTGCCAGGCCAGGAACGCCGCGGCCGTGACGATGGGCACGGGGTGCCGGCCGGTCACCAGCCACGTCTCGCTGGCCAGCTCCACAATGGCCATGGTCCGGGCCAGCAGCTTCTCCTTGTCCTCCAGGAACGCTGCAGGGACGTTGGCCGTGGGCTGGAGCAGCTGGAAGCTGTGGGAGCAAAGAGCCACAATCAGGGGAAGCCTTGGGGACAAACACCATGCCATGGCTGCTGCTCGTGGACACCAGGAGGAATTTCTTTATGGAAAGGCTTCTCAGGCATTGGAATTGCTGCCAGGGAGGTGGTGGAGTCCCCATCTCTGGAGGTGGCACTCAGTGCTCTGGGCTGGGTGACAAGGTGGGCGTTGGGCATGGGTTGGACTCAATGGCCTCAGAGATCTTTTCCAACCTCAGAGATCTGGGATTCTGTAATTCATGGTGCCTCCCTGAGCACCTGTCTGCCCTCTCCAAACTGAGGAGAACAGCCCAGGTGTGACAAGGGAGGGACAAAAGCCACAGCTCAGCCTCTCCACCCAGCCAGGACAAAGCAGGGCTGCCAAAGGGCTGGAAGGGGCCCCATCACCTGTTCAGGTGCGTTGTCACCAGGTCTGCCAGGCTCAGGGCGGGCACCGAGAGCCCCAGCTCCTTCTGCAGGCTCAGGTAGACGCCGGCAAACAGGTCCTGCTTGGCGTACAGGAGGGAGCAGATGGTGCCCATGGTCAGGGGCCAGTTGCGCTGGCGGCACGTCACAAACACGCAGCAGCCCCCCAGCAGCTCCTTCTTCTCCAGGCTGACCAGGCGGAAGGCAGGGAGCTGCAGAGCCCTCTGGAAGTAGGACACGGCCGTCTCCTCGAACACTGCCGGGAGCTGCAGCACTTTGCACAGGTCCTGCACCCGCCGGATCCCTGCGGGGACAGCTCCCCCTCACACATCGGATCAAGGAATTTCCCCTCAGCGTTCCCCCAGCCCGGGCACGGGCACGAGCAGCCCCACAGAGGACACTAAAACACCTCCCAGTCCCCCGCGGCAGGGCAGGCACCGGCTGGATGCAGCACCAAGTGCCCTCCCCCGGCTGTGCCGCCGGCTCCGAAGGGGTTTGACACTTTTTCACCACTAGAAACAAGTTAAACCAACCGGAGCAGCAGCCAGGGAGGATCGGGGTGTGCAGGAACTGCTCTTACCTCGCTGCAGGCAGCGGCTCAGCTGCTCCTTCTGGCCAGTGCTCTGGGAATAGGCGACCTCTGGAAAACAGGGTTGAATCAGTCAGTCCTGCAGGCAATCCAGGGACAGAGACACTTGGAGCTGGGGCAACCAGACACCCACAGAACCGGATTCCAACAATCAGAACAGTTTGAGGGCATTGAGTTAGAGCAGCACAGCTAAAAGCGAGCTGTGGGATCTCCTCTGAGCCAGAGATTCCCTGCAGACAGAGCCAGGCAACGGCTGGGGCTGCTCCGCTGCACTTAAAGCTCTTCTAAGATATTTAAGTGAGATTTTAATATCTAACAGTAAGAGATTCCACAGTTTAAATTTAAAGCTCATCACCCGCTCCAAGCCTAAACCCTGGCAGGGAAGTGCTGCGATGGAAAACCCTGCTGGTGTTTTGGGGGGAATGGAGGGAGGGGGAGCGGCCGGTCTGACCCGACAGTGCGAGCACGGCACACCGAGCCACAGCTCGGGGAGCGCTTCGCTGCTCGGACCGGCTCAGAGAGGCCCAAACGAGCTTCGCACGGTGGGTTCTGCACCACCCCGAGCGCGGACGCTCCCGGTTCCGGTGCCGCACCCCGCAGATGCTCCTCGTCGGTGTAGGTGGTGGTGAGGAGCCCCTCGGACAGGACGCAGCCGCAGGCGGCGCAGACCAGCTGCTGCTGCGCGTAGTGCGCGTCCTCCACCAGGGACTCCGAGCCGCACTCGGGGCACCGGCCCCGCGCCGCCATCGCGGCCGCAGCGCTGCGGGAGCGCCGGGGCGGGAGCGCCGCTAACAGCCAATAGCGGCACGGCCCGGCCCCGAGCCCACCAATAGCGGCACGGCCCGGCCCGAGCCCACCAATAGCGGCACGGCCCGGCCCCAAGGCCACCAATAGCGGCACGGCCCGGCCCCAAGGCCACCAATAGCGGCACCGCCCGCCGTCCGTCCCGACGCCCGCCCGGCCGAGGCGCCGCCCCTGCACGCTGCGTTCCGCCGCCGCCAGTTCCGCCGGGGATGGCCGGGCAGGGGGCGGCGGCGGCGGCGGCCCCGGGACCGGCGGAGGGAGCGGGACCGAGAGGACAACGCGTCCTCCTTCGGCGGAGAACCCCGGGGCCATCGCTGCGGAGGAGCAGGGCGATAACCGAATTCAGGGCTCGGCAGCCAAGGCAGGCTGGAGGCGGAGCGGCCCCGCCAACGGGAGGCCGGTGGCCTCCTCCTCCTCCTCCTGCTGCCCCCATCACCGCCGCAGGCTGAGGCCACTGCTGCCCTCAGGGAGCAGCGCCGGGGTCCCTGCAGCGCTCTCTCCCCTCTCTCTCCCACGGTCACTCTACAGAAACTCTCCATTCTGCAGATGCGGACCAGCCCGTCCAGCAGGTTTCCCCACCCCGAGGTGTTTACCAGGAAGTTCCCGCAGGGATGAAACCAGTCCCGAAATACCTGGAGGATGAGCGGAGCTGGGCACAAGGAGGGGAGGAGGCCCTCTTGAAACAGAACAAAGACACGGTGATCAGGACGCTGGGTTTAAGGTGTGTTTATTTTAGTGTTCCATAAAACCAAAAGGTGTTTAAAAACAAACAGTACCCAGGCTAAAAGCAGAGAGTACAAACCGGGAACATGCATTCAAATCCTTCAATAATAAAACAATATATTTGATTGTTAAGGCCCTTGAGGATGTAAGATGCCAGTCCCCTCCCACCAAAGGAAGACTTTAACGAGTATTGCCAGTAAAAACGAGCTACAAGGCTTGGGTGATGCTTTTGGGCTCCACAGCTGCAGCCATCCAAGGCAGGGAACAACCATGGGGCAAGAGCCACCCAACAGCCACGGCTGGAACCAGGAAAAATGGCTCCCCCAGCCAGGGGAGGCTATTCCAAGCGTTAAGGCTTCATCTCTGTTAAGACAGAGATATTATTTATTATAATATTATTTACTGCTTTGGTTCTGTGCAGGCCACTCTTCCCAGCAGAAAAAAGTCTAAAATACAAGTTTATCAGTGAGGTACAGGATCCTCTGTCCAGAGATCTGCAGAGGCACGAGGAGGAAACAAATCAATCCTTCATCTTCCTCACTCAAGAAGGCACCAGAGGCAGCAGCAGCTCCAGCAAAGCCAACCAGAATGAAACTCAGAATGAAACCAGCACCACCACCAACGTTTCAGACCCTTCATTCAGAGCAGAGGGGACAGGAGAAAGGAGAGAACGCCCTCACTGCTCCAATAACGCTAAAATGAGATCAAAGTACCTGAAGTCTTGCAAGACTCAGCTCCTAAGGCTTGTTTGGTCAGGCTGCCCATGAGGGACAGTTCTGCCAGTAAAGCTCCAGACTTTGGTAGCAGGAATAAAAATGTCATGAACAGCATTTTTTTGATTTTTCTAATCAATGTTTACATCTCCATGCAAATATATTAAACTGCTCCTCAGTACAAAAATACAGTATTTGAGATCTCCAGTAGTTTCCAGTGGTTTATGACAATTGTAAGCAGACTGCTCACAGGGTGAGAGTCCATCCAGCTGCTCCAGTCCCTCAATAAAGTGCTTTGCTGTAGAAAAACTGAGTGAGAAACTCACCCCTGAGCCAGGAGTGACCCAATAACCCAACAGTTGCCACAGGTAGGAGTGTTTGTTTCCATTGAATTAAGGCTTGAAAGCTTTAAGCTTTGGTCCTCATGAAGCTTTGGTCCTTTGCTTTCTGCTCTCTTGGTTTTCCAGCTTCCCTCTAAGCCTTTTATGGACTCTTCCCACCCTGGGCAATTCCAAAGGTGCAAAAAGACATCTGACTTTTTTTGATCTCTGCCAAGAGCTCAGCAAACAAAAGCCCCATGTAGCTCCCAGGGGGGGAAGCTGTGGTGGCTGCTCCCCAGCAATGAGCTGTTCCTGCTGTGTGAGGGGATGGGGAGAACATCCCTGAACCCACTGAGACCCCCAGGGAGGTCTGGATTGTCCAGCACACCCAGCAGCCCTCAGCCACACAAGGTTTTCCTCCCAGTGAGCAGCGAGGAACCAGAGTGGGTGGAACCCCAGAGCTCCCTCCCCTCTCTGCAATGACAGCAAAAAGCACTTTTTGCAAGACTGCTCGCCTTGGAAGGGTGTTCAAGGTGAGCCCCAGCTCCAAAAGCCAAAGCATTTCTGTGTCCTGAATGAATGTAAAAGGGAAATGGTCACAGAACTCCCACAGGGCACAAGATGTGAGAGCCAGCCCTGCTGCAGGGCACAGGGCAGAGCCAGGGGAGCCTCTGCCTCCTCTGAACAACCTCCAGAGCAGGAATCTTAAGACACTTAGAGAACAACTTCTGAGTTAAAATGTACCTTTGGCCCAATCCATTGGTGCCACTCCTATGGCAGAAACGTACCACAAACCTCAATGGCTCCTACTCCAAAAAACCTGTGAACTTTCCCTTGAAGGACTCTTGGGAATGTCTACTCGATGAGATGAACTGAGATTTGGTCAGCTTATGGTCAACTTTCAGGGCATTAATTCCTTTTAAATTACAGCCCAGGCCTGAAGCTGGGACATCTTTGGACTTCTCCAGTGTAGTTAATTATTATTTTAAAAACAGTCAAATCCTCAAGCTCTACTGTACAAGGATTTATATTGCACTACAACTTCAGATGTGGAAAGAAAAGTAACTGATCTATCAAAGCTGCTAAAAAACAAAACCATTTAAAAAAATCTTCCTAAAGGATCATCAGTGCCTTGCTGGGAAGCAAAACACATCAAAAACCCTCCTCCTTCCCATCACAACCAGCCTTTGGATTAATGCCTGATCCTCCCAAATAATGGGAAGAAAACAAAAAATAAATATGATAAGGTGACTTCATTACAACACCTGATGGAACTATTAATCAATCCCAGGGTTGCTCAAGGCAGAAACAGGAAAAAGGTCATTTTCTGTGAGCAGCACAACCAGCCTCACCTGCTCCACAGCAGCTCCTCACCCTCCTCTGGGGGGATTCAGTCCTTGCCCACCGACACCCCCAGACCCTTCACATCTTGCCAGCCTTTCTGTTCCCAGACATGGAAACACGGAGGATGTTGGGGGTCTCTTCCATGACCCTGACAAGCAGGTTGTCGATGTAGTCCTCGAGCTCCCGCACCTGGAGGTCCTTCCTGGTGATGGTATCCTTCTGTTTCAGCACCAGCTGGATCAGCTCATCGTGTGTCAGCTGAGCATAGGCATAGGCAGGGTCTGAGGGATCGTATTTCTTGGGAAGGAAGGGAGGGAGGGAAGGCAGGGTCAGAGCAGACACAGGACATTCCAAACCAGCAACACAACACACAGACCAGCAGGGTGACAGCTGCTGCTAAACAAACCTGGTAAAGCTTCAACCAGCTGCTTAAATGCAGACTGGTAAAGCCAAATTCAGGTTAAACAGCAAGAAACACCTACCCAGGCCTTTGCTGTTTCTTCCTATTTCTTTGAAAAGTCTGTTTTTAACCCTTAAGCAGCACTGAGAGGTACTGAACAGCCTCTGCTGATTCCTCCAGCTCCCAGAGCACTGCCCAGGCAGGGCGTGTGAGCACTCAGGCTCCTGTGGGGCATCACACACAACTCAGGTGCAATCAGACCACCACAACACCCACTGCAAGTTTTCAACCCCCTTGGAACAGTTTGAATCACTCAGCTCACATCCTCTGCCCTCACACCAGAAGGAGGCACTGCTGTTATTTCAGTTCTAACTTCTCTATTTCCCCAAAATACTCTGATAGACCAGACCATGATTTTCCCTGCTGGCCCAGGGATGCTCCCAGCCTTTTGGATCAACGTGGCAGGTGAGCTGTGCCTCAAGCCTGGAGGTCTCTTTTAAGGCCAGGATATGCTGAAAGCTCCTCTCAATCCCACTGCTGATCCTTGTGCTCCAAGGAAGTGGCCGTGCCTGAGAACCTCCTCCACAAAACACGAGCCCCAGCTCTATTATAGATCAGTCTGCAGGAAAACACAAATTTAAGGACTGTTCCCATGCTTGGGGGCTGACCAAAAGGAAGTTCATGTCCCAACTATCTGGAATACACAAACTCTTCAATTAAATCAAAGCTTGGGCAGTGAGAGTGCCACTCCATACCTTCACACTCATTTCCAGCAGCTTTTCATTCATGGTGCTGAGGACGTTCAGGTTCTTGCTCTGAGGCTTGTTTGCCATGGCATTCATTGGCTTCACAGGATGTAGTCTGCAACAGGAAAAAAAACGCTCCTGTTCTTGAGGCAGAAGATGTAACAGCAGCATGACACAGATCTTTAGACTAAGAACAAATGCAGCAAGAAACTGGGGACAATTCCCTCCCTGCTCTGTCTCCTGAGAGAAAAGAGATTCAGCTTCAGGAAGACAAGGTATTTCTAAGCCACAGGGGTTTTGTAAGTATTTTCCAGATCTCTACTATCTTTTTTGACGTAGGGCATTGGAGATAAAGCAGCAGCAGGAAGGGAAATACATCCTGTATGTGTCATGGAAGAAAAGCCAGGTCAGGCTGCACGAGGAGACAGAACACAGGGCAGCTACTCTGATCCCTCAGGAACTGGTATTTCAGCCTGACTTTCCTAATCAGAACATATTTGTGATCTTACAACATATCAAATACTTCTGCTGTCCTGAGACGAGTGTTAGGCCTTGTCCAATCTGAACTGACACCCCAAGCTGTGAGGAAGTGCTGTCATTATTTGCCTGAGCAGGATTTACAGCACCAATGTTAACACAGGAAGAAAATTTTCCTTCTATTTCAGCAAATGCTGGCACAGAGGTGTCCTAGAGCCCGGGCAGAGCTCTGCAGGTGAAGTCTCCAGGGCTGGCAGGTCAGTGGCACCAGCCCCAGCAGCAGGAGCTGCAGCTCCAGGAGCAGCCTGAGCTGCATCACTTGTGGTGATCACTGAGCCCAGCTCAGCCAGGAAATGAAGCATCATCCCTCCTTTCTCAGGGTGACCACTCTCCCAGGTGTGACAAACAGCTCAGTCCTACTGGGACCAGGCCAGTGGGATGCAATGACTCCATTCCACCTGCACTTCCCCTAAGGGCTCCCCAAAGAGCTGTGGTGAGCAGCTGCTCCCCTTGGCACCCCAAGGAGCTGCACAGATCCTCCTGGAGCCAGCAGCAACCCTGCACTGGGTGACAGCACCCAGGCCCTGCCAAGTCCAGGCCCCAGAGAAGTCAGGGCAGTCCAGTCCCAGTCAAATCCAGCAGCTGCAGGGACAGATCTGCACCCAGAGAACCAAGCAAAGCTCACACCTGCACAGAGGTACCTGCTGTGATCCCCACGTCTCACCTGTGCTGGGGAGACACGGTTTCAGCACCCCGTGGGGTTTGGTTAGGGAACGTTTCAGAGGGTGAAACCCGTGCCTGCAGAAGTTTCTTCTTGCCCGAATTTCCCGCTTTATCTGCGAAGCCCTCGGCTGCTGGCTTTTTCGGAGACTCTGCTCTACGACTTGGGGTGTCAGAGAGAAGGGAATGAGAGGAAGAGTAGGGCTGGCAAGGACTTGACAGGGAGGAAGAGAAAGCAGAAGGCTCAGAGAAGTCACACTCTGCACACTCCTCAACACCTGCACTCCTTTCCAGCTCCTGTTTCTCAAAATGACTGGCACACTCCCTGGAAGGAGAAGTCACACCTGAGCCTGAGGCAGGTCCCTGGACACAGACCCCGGGAGCACCCACTGCAGCAGGCAGCACAGCCAAACCCCCTGGCTTCCAAGCACCAGGAACAGCTCCTCCTCCTCCCTGAGCAGCTGGGATAGCAGAGCTATCGGAGAGCTCTCTCTGCTCTCCATGCAAACCTCGGGGCTGCTCTCCATTCCCCAGAACACCTTTGTCACCTGCAGTGACCCCAGAGCTCTCCTGGCAGTCCCCCAGCAGCTCATCATCAGAGCCTCCCTCAGGGATCACGGGAAGAGCGGCCAGCACCGAGCCCCGGCCTCCAGGCACAGGAATGGCAGACTTGAGATCTGTGACACTGACAGAGAAATCATCACCACCTCCCTTTTCTGAAGGCCTGCCACTGCTGTTACCTCTGGGTGCCACTGCAGGGGTAACAGTCTCCAAGGAGCCACCTTGAGGGAGGCACCCACAAGCAGCTGAGGCCTCATCACCCAGGAATGGGAGCCCTGGTGTGGATTTTACAGCATCTCCTGAAGCAGGAACATCAGCCCTTAGCTCAGCCTGGGAAGTCACTGGGGATTTCCTCAGCAGTGCAGCCACTCGTGGGGCTGGCTTTGGGGGCACAAGGACCTTGCTGCCAGCCCTCCCTGGATCCCCTTCCCGAGGGGACACCGTGCAGGCTCTTGGGCTTGGCTGCACTTGGGAAAGTGCCTCATTTCCAGCAGGTGGGGCTGCCTGGGGCTCTAACGTGGGCACACATTCTGCCCATTGCTTTGCACCACAGGTCTCCTGCTCCTCCCTGAGCTCGCTCTCGGGGGACACAAAACCTTTGTCACCCCTCGTGCAGGGCTCAGTGCTCACACCAGGGACCTCCACAGCTGTTCCATCACTGCTCCAGGTGGGATGTGTGCTGTCCCCAGAGAGCTCTGTCCGTGGGTCACACCCTGCTCCCAGCTCACCCCCAAACCCTGCTCGCTCTCCTGCTGCCCCTGAAGCCATCTGTAACCTTCCACTGGAATCCAGGTGCTGCTCTCCACCTTCCTGCCCACCCAAACCCCCATCACCTGATGGAACACCCATCAGGGGGTCAGACAAGGTGCCAAGAGGGTCTGGCACAGCTGTGACACCACTGGCCAAAGCCACATCCACAGAGCCCCCTGGAGCACCACGAGCAGGGTGTCCTGCAGAGGAACAATCCTCACCAGCAGGGAGGCAGGCAGGGGAAGAACCAGAGACAGCCTGGAAACCTGGCACTGCCTGCCCCCCAGGCTTGGACACAAAGGGATTATTGCCATTGAAATGACAGTCAGAGGGGACAGGAGGTGTGGGTGGGCCAGAGAGATCCTGGGAGCCCTCAGGAGCCTGCCCCCAGTCAGCAGCAAAAGGATTATTGCCCCTGGCAGAGACCTGCCCAGGAACAGGCACTTTGGGAACAGAGGCTGCAGGATGATGGGATGAAGGGGAACGGGTGATGCTGTGGGGATCCAGGGCTCTGGATGCCCTGTCCCACTCAGGAGCAAAGGGGTTCTTGTCATTCCAAAGCTCTGCAGCAACAGCAGAAGAAGTGAGAGAGGCAGGAGAACTGGTGGTGTTTTCAGAGTCTGGCCCTCGGACTGTCTGCCCCACTTTAGAAATAAAAGGATTATTTGCACTGCTGGGACGGTGCACAGAGAGGAAAGCAGGGAGGGGGTCAGGTGCAAGAGTAGGAAGCGTGGCTTTGGGTTCCTCCTCTGGAGACAGGCCCAGTCTGCAAAAAGGGACAAAAAACTCGCATGTCACTTGCAGATGCAACACGAGGCAGGAACAGACAAGCTTTAGCACCAGCCTCCATCAGCTCTGCCACTGGAGATGAGCTGTACTTTAAAGAGACCTCAGAGAGAGGTCCCTGCCTGTGAGACTTTACATCCTTAACTGCACCTTTACCAAGCACTGGGCTTATGTCAGAACTGTTCTGCTGCAGAGCTTGCTTTTGCTGCTTTAAGCACAGTCTCTTTGCACCCCAAGCAGGTTTATTAGTATGTAAAACAATGCACAGGCAAGAAACTGAAACTTGAGAAGCACTGAAAAGGAGGAGTTAGGGACACACACAAAACACAGCCTTATTAGTAAGGCACACCTATATATATACATAAAACCCCAAACACAATTTATATATATACACGTGTATGAAGGATAAAGGAGCAGAATCTCCGAAAAAGCTCTGTGTACAAATCCACACCAAACCCCTGTGTGCTGCTGTGAAAAATGCCAAAAGCAGAAGGGCTCCAAGGCTACCCTTTGGAAGGCCACAGCCAAGTAGGGAAGAGGAAAGCAGAGACATTAGAACAGGCATTGCAGACCCTGGGGAGGCTGCAGCCACACAGCTCAGACAGAGTTAGTTTGTGCAAGAGATCCAGCAAGAAAATCACCCCTTCGGCACCTGCACAGGTGCCTGCACTAGGGAACCACTTTTTCAGCATCACCTACAAGGAGCATCCCTACATCCATCTTTTTTTCACAGAGGAAGAACCTGGAGTTGTTATTTACTATCAAAGCACCCAATGCCAGCACAGAACCCGCAGGTACCACAGAGCAGCACCTGAGCCCAGGTGTGGCAGCACACAGCCCACTGCCACCTCCACCACCACTGCCCATCCTGACCCCTGCCAGCAGCTGGGACTCACCTGGGTTTCACAGCTTTGGTCTTGGCTGGAGCAGCTTTCTCAGGTTTCTGTTCCTCCTCACAAGGGCTGAGCAGCTGCTTGTTTGTGACAGCCTCCTCCACATGGACAGCATCTCCTGACGGGTTCTCCCTGCCCAAATCTGCTGGGCCTTCAGGGCATTTGGCCTCCTCTTCACTCTTCTCTTCTGCAATTGCATTTTCCTCACTCTGCAGGGTCCTGTCAGGAATAATCTCAGCACTGCTGGTCTTCACCATTTCCCTCTTCCCAGTGACCAGGGAGAGCAAGGCAGACTTTTTGTGCTCTGGTTTTTTGGTCTCTCTAGCAGCCTCAATGCTCGGTGGGACGCTGGTGTCCAGGTGCTCCTCACTGCTGAGCAGTTTGTATGACGGCAGAGTCATGGATTTGAAGGTCTCCAAAGATGTGGACCCAGAGGAAGCCTGGCCAGGAAAGGCTCTCCCCATCTCTTCAGGTGATTTAGTGGACCTGGAGGACAGGTTCTCCTCTGAAGCAAAGAGCTGCTTCCTCCTGAGGTTGTGAGGAGAGGGGGAGGAGGATGGAGTCTTGTCCTTCGTTGTGGTCTCTTCCATATAAATGTGACTGCCATTGATGCACAGGCTAGACTTGGACACAGGATCGCTTTTGGATTTAAGGCCACTGAACAAAGAGAGCCCATCCTTTTTGGTGTGGTTAGTGGTTCCTTGGGTTAGCTGCCTACTGTCCAAAAAGGCTGGTTTACGAGATTTGAACAGAGGAGAAGGAGCTGGCTTCTCTTCCAGTGCATTTTCAAAGGATCCTGGAAAAGAAAAAACAGGGAGAAATTCAAGATGCAAGAACAACCTTTTCTCTGACACTACTCAGTGCCAGGAGGGACTTTCTATGGATTTCTATGGATTTGTTCAGAAAGAAGGATTTAACCAGTGCTGTGAAAGGTGCAAATAACCCTTTGGGGGAAGGTTTTGTGCCAGCACTCACGTTCTGAGACAGGAGAGGTCTCGGACTCCTCCTCATCCCACTGTGGCTGGAAGTCGCTGGGGCGCAGCCGAACCCTCTGGGTGAGGGGCTGCTGGGTGGGCAGCACTGACATGGACTGGGACAGGGATGTCTTCTGCAGGCCAGGCTTGGAGAACAGAGCTTTGAACTTGGATTTCTTCTTCTCCTTCTCGGCTGCCTCATCCTCGCTGTCAGCAGGGGAGTGGGAGGTGCTGGGGACGATCTCCGACGCCGTGTCCGAGAGGCCACTGCTCCTCTTGCCCTTGAGCTTGTCTTTGAGTTTCCCAAAGGGAGAGCGGGGCTTGTCCTTCATGGACAGATCAAACATGCTGGCTGTCATGTTGCTCCTCATGAACTGGATATCCACCTCGATCTCCCCTCTCTCCTTTTCCTTCTTCCCTGGTTTGGAGTGAAGCTTGTACCACCTGCAGCAACAAGGAGATTTCTTTAACCACCAGTAATTTAGAACACAGAGGGCGCTTATGGTTGAAAAATCAAATCAGCCCACAGTGTAGGAAAAGAAAGCCTTTAATCTAATGGTGACGTCATGGTCATGGCCCCAGGTGCCAAGGAAAACATTCCTTATCTTAAACAGAAAGTTATTAGTAAGATTTGGTTTAAAACCCTGACCAGGAAGGGTTAAGAAAAATGAGAAAAAACAGAAGCACAACATGGAATTCCTGTATTTCAGCTCAGCCACTCTCCTCTGCCCTTTCATCTCTCCCCCTGACACTGGTAGGGGCCAGGGCTTTGAAGTGGAGCGGAGCAGCAGCCTCAGAGCTGCACAGCGTCCCACGCCCTCATACCTTTCATTCCAGCTCCTTAATGCCTCTTAAGCCAAGGAACCCCTAATCAACACCAGAGAGCCAACCCCAGCCTTACAGACCTCGGGGGATTTCCACTCACCCCTCCAGGCTCGTGACTGGCACGCACCAGGAAGGGCAGTGCTCAGACAGAGCCTTCTCCCTCCCCAAACGCAGCTCCCAGCTCTGTGTGGGGAGTGCCCAGGGCATCCCAAACCACAATCCCACCACCCACCCGCCCTCAACCACCTCTCTGTGACACTCAAACCACATTTGAGCCATCAAAGAGAATTACCAGCACTGCACACCAGTATGGTTTTGTTTGTTGATGGAACTGCAGAATTCCCCACCCCACAGAACCCGTAGCAAAGGCTGCCTGGAAACTGCTTTGTTTCCTTCTCCTCACCAGCTGGAATGGGAAAATAAAGGAAGCAAATGGAGCATTCAAATGTGCCCTGTCATCAAATTTGCGCTTCAATCTCCAAAGATACGCTGGAAGCAACAAAAGAGAACAGGAAAAGGTGATTTGCTCCAGAGAAAATTCAAAACTAATGGGGATAACCGAAGGAGATGGATTCAAGAATCTGCTGCAGACACTTCAGAGGGAAATGCAGAAGAAATTCTTCCCTCTGAGGGTGGTGAGGCCCTGGAAGAAGCTGTGTCTGTCCTGTCCCTCAGAGTTCAAGGCCAGGTTTGGAGCAATGGTCCAGTGGAAGCTGTCCCTGCCCAGGGCTGGGGGTGGGACAGGATGGGCTTTAAGGTCCATTCTGGGATTCTGTGATTCTAAATGAACACTTGAGTGACAGTCAGGCGCTCCAGCCCGGGGTTAGAAGGCACCCAGGGATGGGGTTTTATCAGGAGACTGAGGCTTTGCAGGGAATCACAGCCCCTTTAACACGAGCCAGCACTGGGCACTTTTGTTCCAAGCCCGTGGTTTCCAGGAGCATCCTGTGCTCACAGAGCTTCGGTGCCACAATTGATCCCGTGCAAACACCGTGTTCAGCAAAGGCAGCTCAGCCCTGGCTGAAAGCAGCACCCCTGGGAGAGGCTGGAAGGAAATCATGGACTGACAACCCCCTAAAACCACTAAAAATCTCATTAATGGTATTTATCATGTTAGTGAGCACCTGTCAATCAACGTGCATCTATTTTCCAAATAAAACTCGTTCTTTATGGCTACACATCACCATGGCAGCAAGAACAAAACAGGCTTCAAACAGGAAACTGAGGGCTGGAAACAACTGAAAACATGAGAAATTTCCCCAGGAGTACCCAAGCTGTATTTCCCTTTTTTCTCCCCCTCAATTTTCCTTTGCCCAGACACAAAGGAACGCACCCAGGAGCCCGAGGCACGAGCCCTGAGCTCTGCTGACCAAGGGGCTGTGCAGTGTAAACACAGCAGTGTCTGACACAGCCTTAATGAACCCACAGCCTAATTAGGCCTTGACAAGCGGGACGGCTCCATCCACGGCAGGGCTCAGGTGAGCCCGGGGAGGAAGGTGACTCACCAGCACATTAAAACGCTGCTGACTCCCAGTAAAACCCTCCCGGGAACCACCCCTGGGTTTCACCTTCCCCGTGCTTGTGTTCAAAGCAGGAGTGTGACACAGAGCTGGCGCTGGGCAGGAGCAGCCCTGGCTCGGTCCTGCTGACAGCAGCGGGGTCAGTCAGTGGAACGTGGAATTATCCACCCTGACACGCGTTGTTTATTAGGAAAAACAAATAAATGGCTGTTGTTGGTTCCCTGCTGGAAGGAGGCAGCATTCCGAGGACATCAGGTTCTGCGGGTCGTTTGAAAATCAAACCCAAGGACCAGGCAGGACTGGCTGGGAAAGGTTTCACTGGGCCCCCAGCTATGAGGGCTCACCCCCCACCAGGAGGGACCCTGCCCCGAGGGGTCACCCCATGGGCACTCATGGGGCCTCAGGGGTCCCTGTGGGGAACAAGAGCCCCCCACCAAACCCCCCCACTCCTCTGGGGCACAGGGTGACCCCCAGTCTGCAGGACACACAGGTTCCCACGGGGGCACAATCCTTCTCCCCGGTTCCCACAGACACCTGAGGTGCACAGAGGTTTCCAGGAGGAACAGGGACATCCCATGGGGAGCTGGGGCTCCTCACAGCACTTCACTCCCTTGAAGAGCACAGAGCTCAACTTCCTCCCCAGCTCCTGTGGGGCACAAACCTCCCCCTCATCCCTCTCCCTGACCCCCATGGGGCTGAGAGACCTCCCCAAAACCTCCTCCCCATCCTCTGTAAGACCCGGAGAGGCCACTCCATCCTTCTCCCCAGCTCCTGTGGGACACAGAATCCCTGGCATCCCTCCCCCTGATCTCCATGGGACTGAGAGATCCCCCCAAAACCTCCTCCCCCTCCTCCGTAATACCCGGAGCAGCCACTCCATCCTTCTCCGCGGTTCCCATGGGACACAGAAGCTCCCTCATCCCTCTCCATGAGCTCCGTGGGGCGCACAGGTCCCCTCCAAACCTCTCCCTTACCTCCACGGGACTGAGAGACCCCCCCAAAACCTTCTCCCCATCCTCTGTAATACCCGGAGCAGCCACTCCATCCTTCTCCCCGGTTCCCGCGGGACACAGAACCCCTGCCATCCCTCTCACCGCGGGTACCCCCATCACTCCCTCCGGCCGCCGAGGGTCCCGGAGCCCCCCGCCCCACACACCTCGTGTGCCTCGGGCCGCCCTGGTCCCGCAGCGCCGCCAGCTCCACCTCGGCCCGGCCCAGGAATTTATCGGCGCCGGCCAGGGCGCGGTGCAGCACCGTGAGGCGCAGCGGGGCCGCCCGGGCCGGCAGCTCGAACGTGGCTTCCTCTCGCCACAGCGGCTCGCCCCGGCACCGCTCGGCCACCGAGGTGCGGAACTTGTCGCGGCCCAGCGCCATCACCGCGTACGCGTCGCTGCCGCCCGCCGCCGCCTTGGCGCGCAGCCCCCGCGCCCGCAGCACCGTCACCCGCACGTGGGTGGGCGCCCAGCCCGCGGCCGAGCTCGCCATGGCAGCCACGGCACCGGCGGCGCCGGGAGCGCACCGGGAACGCAACGGGAACGGCGGCGGCGGCCGGTGCGCCCCGCCCAGCCCCGCTCCACCCCTGCTCCACCCCTCTCGCGAGAGCGCGGCAAGGGCGGGGCCTGCGGGGGCGGGGCCTGCGTGTACAGGTGTGTATGCAGGTGTACAGGTGTGCATGTATAGGTGTGCACAGGTAGGTATGCAAGGGTGTGCACAGGTGTGCATGTATAAGTATGTACAGGTGTGCATGTACAGGTAGATATGCAAGGGTGTGTACAGGTGTGTATGCAGGCGTGCACAGGTGTGTATGAACAGGTATGAACGTATAGGTGTGCACAGGTGTGCACGTATAGGTGTGCACAGGTGAGTACAGACACGAATGTAATTGCAGATGAGTTCAGATGTGTACATATGTGTATGCAGGTGTGTGCACAGGTGAGTACAGGTGTGTGCAGGTGTGCACAGGTGCCGGTGAGTGCAGACAGGTGCGTGTCCAGGTGTGGGGTACAGCCTGTGGGTACCAGTGCCTGTGCAGGGGGTGTGAGACCGTGCGCTGGAAAGCCGCAGGTGAGCTCCCCAGCCACGCTTCCATCACACATCCCTACAGTCCCCTAAAATCCAAATTTGCATTGATTGGTTTTTTAGATCGACTTCCCCCCGTGTCTGCAAGGCACCCGCCTCAGAGGAGACAGAGACAGGCATGGAATAAAGTCCTTGTGGTCAAACGTGTGCTGCTGAATGCAAGCCACACACCCAGCCCGCCCTGCTCAGGGACGGACTTCAGCAGCCCAGCAGCAGCAGGGGAAAAAACCGCATCAATAAATCCCCACTTGCCAGAACCTCCTCCCGAGATACATCCTCAGAGTCCGCCTCAGCTCAGGGAAGTTTGACTATTTTAAGCTATTACAATAAGATCCGCCGCCCTTGGCGCGGGGCGCTGGCAGCTCCCAGCACAGGGTGCCCCCACCACCACGTCACCACCACTCCAGAGCCAAAATCTTCTCTAAGCTGCTCCGTTCTAAGCAGCTCCATCGTCGTCCTCATCATCCACATCTTCCTCCGGGAGCTCTTCCTCGTGGGCTTCAGACACGGCATCATCTTCCACTGAGGAGAGGAGAGGGGAGGAAGGGCTGCAGCAGGGGAGCCCTGAGCCGCTGACAGGGGTGAAGCCCCCGGCTGCAAACCCCACCCCACACCGGAGTGGGAACCCTGCCGCTGTCCCACTCAGAGCAGGAGCTGGCACAGACCACCGTGCCCAGCCTGGCACTGCAACCGGGCTGGTCCCCCCGAGCAGCCCCCGCTCCATCCCCGGGCACAGCAGCCAGCACGAACTCCCAGGGGACCCCGGAGCACCCCCGAGTGACCCCAGAGCCCACGGCTGATGGCACTCACGGGTGACACGCTGCCCGCTGAGATACACTGGCCCAGCTCCACACTGGAGCACGAAGGTGACGGGAGGGACGAGCTCCAGACCTCTGAGGCTGATCTGCAAGGAACCGCAGCTCAGAGACCCCCGGCCCCAGCCCCAGGTGACGCTGTCACCCCCGGGCAGAGGCTGGGAGTGGGGCTGTCCTTACCATGGGGAGCAGGGAGCTCCGCAGAGCCGCGATGGGCACCGGCCTGCGCTCCCCGGAGGCGTTTTTGGAATCCACAGCCACCACGTGCAGCTCGTCCCTGGCGTCAGCCCCCAGGCAGATCTGCAGGGCCGAGCACAGAGCCCGTGGCAGGGAGCCTCGGCCCGAGCTCCGGCGGGGCCCTGGGCACGGCTCGGCTCTCACCGTTCTCAGCAGCACCAGGTGCTCCAAGAAATCATCGTCCTCCTTCACCACGCAGCTCCGGGCGCCCGTGCCCAGCTGGCAGCCTGGGGGACAGGGCAGGGGCTGCTCAGGCACAGGCTGCTCCCTCCCAAAAACAAAATAAAGGTGCTCCTCCCACCCAAAAAACTGAAGGGAGGCTTTCCCAGCTGCACACTCCGTGAGAAAACAGGAGTCACACCCCACCCTGCAGAGCAGAGCCACCATCCCCCAGCTCCTCCTGGGGCTCCCAGCTCCGTACCCCACAGAACAGCCACGGGCCGATCCTCTGACAGCGACCGGGAGAAGCAAAACGAGCTGCTCATCCTCCAAAGCAAATCTACCACCCAAGACAGCAGCACCCACAGGGCAAGGAGCCCCTGCCCTCACAGCGACTGCTAATAAAGGAAAGGAGGAGCCCGGGAGGTGCAGGCTGGCAATACAGTGCAGGTGCGGGGGGTGGAGGGGGCAACAAAGCACCCACCGCCCCCTCACCCCCTAGCAGTACCCACAGCCCACCTGAGCACATTTCAGCTTCATTAGAGGGGCGGCCACCAGCCCTGCCAGGGAGACCACTGGTCCCTGGGACCCCTGTTCCCTCCACTGCTTGGGGAGTCGCCCACGAACCCGGAGCTCCTGCGGGCTGGCCAGAGGCGCACGGGCTGGGTGGGACCGTGTCCCTCCGGGGAGGACGAGCCCGTGGAGAACGGGGGACACGCGGGACCTGCCAGCGCTCAGGGTTAGCTGCCGGGATCGGGGATGAGCCCCCCCAGGTATCACCAGACCCGGGCCTGAGGCTCTCTGCATTAGGAACACTCCCGAGCTCCATTTCTTCTCTTTATTTAGTGATTTCGTCATTGCAGGGTGTCAAAAGCGAAATACTGAGGAACGATCCCAGCAAGGGAGACCCTGCAGCACCCCAGGTCCAGTTCCTGTGCAGGAGCTGGGATTTCCCTGGCACCGGGAGGTGGCACTGGACACCTCTGACAGCTCTGCCTGCCCCCTTGGGGTGTGGGAGCACGGCGCCGGGCTCAGGAGTAGCACCACGGCATGCCCAGAGCCCGGCGTTTCCCTGCTAGCCACGGCCCCGGGAGGGGGGATGGACCCCCTCAACCTCAGGCAACCACCCGGGAACAGCACCTGGAGCAACATCCTCTGCTCGGGACAGATTTGGAGGCACCGCAGAGACCCAGAGGTTTATTTCACACGGCAGGGGGGACACAAACCAGGACAAAGCTGTACAGTCACTGAACACACTGACGCCAACTTGTGCCCGAAGGTGCTGCGTGGCAGCGCGGTGTGGGCAGGGCACGTCTGCACACGTGTGAGATGAGAATGCACCTCCCATCCCTGAGTGGCACAACACGGACGTCTGTCCCAAACGAGAGGGAGAAACTGCCCAGAGATCTGACAGGATCCTAATTCCCTGGTTTTGGAAGTCCTCCGTGCTCGGAGCTCCCCTCGTTGCCCTGAGCTTTTCCTTTGCTTAAGGCATCACTGCAGCTCCTGGAATTGCACTCAGCCCTGGAATGCAGCAGCTGGAGCAGGCATGGAAGGGCTTGAGCCTGCAGGAGGCTCTTCTCTCCTTCTCAACAGAAGAAAACAGTTTTGTCCAAAACTGGCCAAGCCTGGGACGACAGTGTCCCTTGTCCTTCAAGAAAGCAGAGCTGGCAGTCTCCGCATCCCACTGCCAGCCATGCCAGGAACACCCCAGACGGGAGTTTGTCCCCTGCCCGCACATCCCTGAGGCTGTGCTGCCCCTTGGCGAGCAGCTCCAGAGCTTTTCCCCCGCTCCGGGTCTCCAGCACCAGGGGCACGAAGGAGCCGGTGCTGTCCCAAAACCACCAGCGTTCCCAAGGGAGATCCTCCTCCTCTCCGGGTCGGTGCACGCACTGCAGGCTCCTGCTAGCACCGTCACCCCTGCTCCTGCTTCTCCAGCCCCGGCCCTGCAAGGAGAGGGTGGGAGGTGACACAGTGTCACCCACCAGGCTCAGCTGGGGACAGGGACCCGCAGCCACCACCCCACGAGGCGTGCAGCTCCAGGGAGCCCAGGAGGCAGCAGCCCGGGGAGGGTTCAAGCTCTCGGGGCAGTGGGGAGGTGTCGGCAGCTGCGGCCGGGCTGACACCGGACTCACGTGCCCGAACCCGGGCAGCAGCCTGGGGCTGGCCACGGGCTGTGGTCCCCGGAGAGGGCGGCGGCCAATGCGGGCAGAGGAGAGGCCGGAGGGATGATGGCCCGGCCGGGGCAAGCGCTCTCCTCCCAGCTCTCGGCTGCTCCCAGTCAGTCGGACGGACCCGCGGGAGACTCTCCGCCAGCAAACCTGAAACGGGGGAGAGCAGGGGTGAGAGCCCAAACCCTCCCACCATCCACCATCCACCGTCCCGTGCTCCCAGCACGGCTGAATCCTTCCCAGGGAGCACCTCTGGCTCCTCTATCTGCACATCCCTGCTGTCCGTGCAGTCTGGCAGGAAACCTCTCCTGCCCTCAGGCGTCAGGAGGGAAACACGGTTAAAATCCACAGTAACCAGAATAACTCCAATTTTGTCATACTAATAAAACACAACAAACTTCTGTGTGAAAAAACCCCACCCTGCAATTTGGAGGTGTAAATCGGTGTCAGGGTGCCGGCAGGGCACAGCCACAGCATGGGCGTCCCTGCCAGCCCCCTGCTCTGTGCGGGCTGCAGGCTCCGGGAGCGCATTTCCCGTCAAGGGACGGAGCGGGATGAAATTAATTCCCTTCCCAGATTTACACCGCTGGAGGGCAAAGCAACCTGCAGAGCCCAGAGTGGCGACGGCAGCCGCAGTGCCTCGCTCCGGAGGAGTCCCCGCGTTTTCCTTCTTTAGCAGCAGAAAGTGGGATCGGGAGGAGAAGGGGGAAATCCCCGGCTTTGGGAGACATTCGTGCTCGGCTGCTTTGCTTCCCTGTTCACACCCCGTGTTTCATTCGCACGGGAACAGCAGCCCAGGTCCTGGCGGGCTGGAGCGGGACTCGTTGGGACCCCAATTTTGCAGCCCAGCGGAAGGGCCAGAGTTTTAGGGGAACATCAGGGAACAGGGCAGTGGTGCCCAGCCCCACATTCCAGAGCCTCTCCCATGTACCCCGGGGTCCGCCTGCTCCCCCAGCTCTGCACTGCATTGTCAGAGCGCACTCCCACCACTGACAGCCCCCCAGTCACACCCCAAAGGGCTGGGCCGGACCCCCCGAGCCTCTCCCGAGCAAACGCCTGCAGGTACCTACTCATCCAGCTGTGAGCACAGCGCGGTCTGCGCGCCCTGCAGCCGGGACTCGCCCAGGGGCCGCTGCCGGTGGCCACTGCCCTGGGGCAGAGGAGTCTCTTCTGTTCTGCTGCCGCTGCCCCGAGCCTCGCCGTCCTCCCCGGGGCGCCCGGGGCCCGCCTTGCTGTCCTCGGCAGGGCTCCCCCGAGGGCTGAAGGCACAGGGGCAGCGCTGCAGGTCCTGGGAGACCGCGTGGAGCCGGCGGTCGGCGCGGCGCGGGCAGCACAGCAGCTTGCGGAACGCGCTCCTGAAGTCGGGGCTGCGGCAGTAGATGATGGGGTTGAAGGCTGAGTTGATGTAGCCCAGCCAGTTGAGGAAGAGAAAGAGCTGGTCCGGCACCAGTGACCGGCAGAAGACCTTGATGATGTTGGCCACAAAGAAGGGCAGCCAGCAGAGCGTGAAGACGCCCATGATGATGCCCAGGGTTTTGAGCGCCTTGTGCTCCTTGATGGCCAGCAGGCGGGAGGGCCGCCTGCGCCGGCTGCTCCTGGACGTGGGGCTGGGGGGCTCCTGCAGGAACCTCACCTTGTCCTTGCCGATGAGCTGCACGTGCCGCGTAGCCACAGCGAAGACTCGCACGTAGACGAAGATCATGACGAGCAGGGGCACGTAGAAGGAGATGGTGGAGGAGATGATGGCGTAGGTCATGTTGGTGACAAAGTCGCAGCAGCGCGGGTCGTCGTAGCAGCGCGCCGCCTGCTCGTCCGCCCCGTCCCGCCACCAGTGGTTCATGATGGGGAGGAAGGAGATGAAGGCAGAGATGGCCCAGACCAGGCACACCACGGCCCGCGCCCGGCCCTTGGTCACCAGCGCCTCGTACTGCAGCGGGGAGGTGATGGCGAGGTAGCGATCCACGGCGATGGCGCACAGCGTCTCGATGCTGNTCCCCAGCACCCACTGCCGGCCCAGGCTGGCGGCCCCGCTGCAGTTACCGGAGCCCCCCCAGGCGCTGCCGTTGCCCGCGGGGACCGGGCTCATCTCGGCCGGGCTGGGGGCACCGGCCCCGCCGCGCGCTCCCCGCCCGCTCCCGGCGCAGCCCTCGGGGCGGACCGGCGGGGCCGGGTCCCCTCGGCGCCGGAGGAGGAGCCTTTAAAGGCTCGGGGCGGCCCCGGGCTGGCCGCTCCGGACCGCGAGGGAAGGGGAGCGAGGAGCGAGCGGCGGCCCCTCCCCCCCCCGGACGCGCTGGCCCGGCCCGCCCCGCTCCCCCCGGCATCCCCGCCGGACGCCTCAGCCCCTCGCTGTGCCCTCCAGCCCCTCTCTGAGTCCCCGGTCCCACACATCTGTCCCTGCTCCCCACGCACCCTGAACCCTGCCATGCACACCATCCCCTCCCTGCGCACCCTCCGCGCTGCCCACACCGTCCCCCTCCCCACACGTCCCTCTCCGTGCACCCCTCGCTGTGCTCAGACTCTCCCTGGGCGGGACAGAGTGTCCCTGGTGGGGACAGCGACAACCTGTCCTCCCCCTGCCCCGACAGGGTTGGCAAGGTGACAGCCCGCTCCCAAAGGTGACACCCAGGGCCACGGTCACCATTTCACTTCCATGTTTATTGCCTGAACCTCCTTCCCAGCCGATGGAGGAGATCTTCCTTGCTCCCTTTCCTGAATTTGGGTGGGTGCTGGTGTTTGGAGACCCCCATCCACATTTCCTGCCCCCCTCACTTGGCATTGGAGAACCATCAAAACTCTGGGAGGTTCCACAGCCCCATCACTGCACCCAGGGCCCCTGGGCAAACTCCAGAGTGGATCATCTTTCCCTATCAGTTATTTATACAAATACTGGAACTTCTAAGACAGACGGTCTCCAAATGTGGCAGTTTGAAGTTTCAGCCAAATGGGAGAATGTTGACAAAGACGGAAAAAACATGTGTAAAAATGATCCAGTTAGCATTTCTTCCCATTCATGAGCTACGAAAGCAGAGTCCTGGTTTTACGAGATTGATCTTTACAAGGCTGTTTTGGATTTTCAAACTCTCAGCCAAGGGCTTGATCTGATCTCACTCAGCTCCCAGCCGTGGCATTTGCTGCTGGCTGGGAGCGAGCTGGGAGTTGCTGATCACAGGGCAGTTTGTGCTGGCCCCAGAATGGCCCCTGGCACTCTGCAGGGAGGTGTCGTGTACCCGTGGGGCTGCACACCCCACTCCAGAGGACACTGGNGGCTGAGTTGATGTAGCCCAGCCAGTTGAGGAAGAGAAAGAGCTGGTCCGGCACCAGTGACCGGCAGAAGACCTTGATGATGTTGGCCACAAAGAAGGGCAGCCAGCAGAGCGTGAAGACGCCCATGATGATGCCCAGGGTTTTGAGCGCCTTGTGCTCCTTGATGGCCAGCAGGCGGGAGGGCCGCCTGCGCCGGCTGCTCCTGGACGTGGGGCTGGGGGGCTCCTGCAGGAACCTCACCTTGTCCTTGCCGATGAGCTGCACGTGCCGCGTAGCCACAGCGAAGACTCGCACGTAGACGAAGATCATGACGAGCAGGGGCACGTAGAAGGAGATGGTGGAGGAGATGATGGCGTAGGTCATGTTGGTGACAAAGTCGCAGCAGCGCGGGTCGTCGTAGCAGCGCGCCGCCTGCTCGTCCGCCCCGTCCCGCCACCAGTGGTTCATGATGGGGAGGAAGGAGATGAAGGCAGAGATGGCCCAGACCAGGCACACCACGGCCCGCGCCCGGCCCTTGGTCACCAGCGCCTCGTACTGCAGCGGGGAGGTGATGGCGAGGTAGCGATCCACGGCGATGGCGCACAGCGTCTCGATGCTGGCCGTGACACACAGCACGTCCAGCGAGGTCCACAGCTCGCACACCGTCGTGCCGTAGGGCCAGTGGCCGCTCAGCAGGATGGTGGCCCCTGGCGGCACCACCAGCAAGCCCATGATGAGGTCGGCGCACGCCAGCGAGGTGATGAAGACGTTGGTCATGGTCTGCAGCCGTGGCGTCTTGGCGATGGCCACGATCACCAGCAGGTTCCCGGCCACGGTGACCAGCACAGTGAGGCTGATGGCGGTCCCCAGCACCCACTGCCGGCCCAGGCTGGCGGCCCCGCTGCAGTTACCGGAGCCCCCCCAGGCGCTGCCGTTGCCCGCGGGGACCGGGCTCATCTCGGCCGGGCTGGGGGCACCGGCCCCGCCGCGCGCTCCCCGCCCGCTCCCGGCGCAGCCCTCGGGGCGGACCGGCGGGGCCGGGTCCCCTCGGCGCCGGAGGAGGAGCCTTTAAAGGCTCGGGGCGGCCCCGGGCTGGCCGCTCCGGACCGCGAGGGAAGGGGAGCGAGGAGCGAGCGGCGGCACCTCCTCCCCCCGGACGCGCTGGCCCGGCCCGCCCCGCTCCCCCCGGCATCCCCGCCGGACGCCTCAGCCCCTCGCTGTGCCCTCCAGCCCCTCTCTGAGTCCCCGGTCCCACACATCTGTCCCTGCTCCCCACGCACCCTGAACCCTGCCATGCACACCATCCCCTCCCTGCGCACCCTCCGCGCTGCCCACACCGTCCCCCTCCCCACACGTCCCTCTCCGTGCACCCCTCGCTGTGCTCAGACTCTCCCTGGGCGGGACAGAGTGTCCCTGGTGGGGACAGCGACAACCTGTCCTCCCCCTGCCCCGACAGGGTTGGCAAGGTGACAGCCCGCTCCCAAAGGTGACACCCAGGGCCACGGTCACCATTTCACTTCCATGTTTATTGCCTGAACCTCCTTCCCAGCCGATGGAGGAGATCTTCCTTGCTCCCTTTCCTGAATTTGGGTGGGTGCTGGTGTTTGGAGACCCCCATCCACATTTCCTGCCCCCCTCACTTGGCATTGGAGAACCATCAAAACTCTGGGAGGTTCCACAGCCCCATCACTGCACCCAGGGCCCCTGGGCAAACTCCAGAGTGGATCATCTTTCCCTATCAGTTATTTATACAAATACTGGAACTTCTAAGACAGACGGTCTCCAAATGTGGCAGTTTGAAGTTTCAGCCAAATGGGAGAATGTTGACAAAGACGGAAAAAACATGTGTAAAAATGATCCAGTTAGCATTTCTTCCCATTCATGAGCTACGAAAGCAGAGTCCTGGTTTTACGAGATTGATCTTTACAAGGCTGTTTTGGATTTTCAAACTCTCAGCCAAGGGCTTGATCTGATCTCACTCAGCTCCCAGCCGTGGCATTTGCTGCTGGCTGGGAGCGAGCTGGGAGTTGCTGATCACAGGGCAGTTTGTGCTGGCCCCAGAATGGCCCCTGGCACTCTGCAGGGAGGTGTCGTGTACCCGTGGGGCTGCACACCCCACTCCAGAGGACACTGGCACGTGGGGCTGGGTTTGTGTCTGGAAGCCAAGAGAGAGCATCCGTGGGACTGTCCCTGGGTGTTCCATTATCCCTGGGAAATGAGGGCTTTGGGCTCGGTTGTGTGGAGTCACCAAAGGCCAGGCACGGGGCAGGATGCCCAGCTCTGCCACCACCCTGCACCCTCCCAGCCCCCTCCAGGGGCTGCTGGCTTCCCACCCTTCCCTACACTTTCCTACACATCCCTACACCCTTCCCTACATCCCTCTGCTTCCCATCCTTGCCTCCTCTTCCCATCCCTGCCTCCACTTCCCCGGCAGCCCTGGCTGCCCTGCAGAGCCGGGCTGTGTGCTGGCTCCCAGACACCAAAGGGGCTGCCGGACTCATCCCTAGGGATTTTCCAGCCGGTTTTCCTGCAGACAGTCCCTCATGGCGTTTTCTGGCCTTGCTCAGCCCGCTGTGCTCAGGAAGGAGCTCCCCTGTGTCCTGAGCCACGGACAGACACACTGCCCACGGCAGGACAGACAGCCAGGTGCTCCCAAGGGGCCAAGCAGGCATCCAGCCCCCCACCCTGATGGCTTCTCCCTGGAACTCAGATCAGTGCCAGGCCCAGACAGGAGGGCTCAGTGCCCTGCCCCATTCCCGGGGATCAGACAGGACTGGGAGAGGAAAGGAGAGTCCCAGGCCTTTCATCACCACTGGGGAAGTAACGTGGCTCCGTGTCTTTGTCCCAGTTTTACAGCTGGAAAAGCTGGAGCACAGAGGTGCCGGGCCTCACCCAGCCCTCACCCCCATCCCTGCTGCTCCAGAGCCTTGATCCAAGCCCCCACAGGGATGGAGACCATCCAGCCTAGGGCTGTCACCAGAGGAAGCATCCTCTTCCCTTTCCCATCCCTGCCACTGGCCACGATCGCCGGCCTGGCTCTACCTGCACGGCCACTGGCAGTGGGGGAGGCAGAGCCAGCCCTGGAAAAACGCCACAGGAAGCCAATGGGTCAAGTGTTGTTTAGAAAGCTCTGGGAAAATATGTTTATGCCATGGATCAGAGCAGCTCCTTTGGCTGTTGCTACAGAATAAACAATGGGTACTTAAAAATACTTCTTTACACATAGAGAATCAGAATCAATTAGGGAAGATCCCTACTTGGGGAGAGCTGGGATGCAGGGAACATCTCCTCACTGAGCAGCACATGGAGTTCCTGGTGCCCACGGATGTGTTTGGAGAGACGAAACAGATGCCTGAGCTGATCCCAGACACATCTGAGGGCACACGGTCTCTGCTTGGTCACAGAGAGTGAGGGCTGAGAGCTCAAGTAGCAGCTATGGATAAAACAAAAGCTTTTTATAGCTGAGAACTCGCTCCCTCGCTGGCATGTGGCCGCATACTCACCAGTACAGGACACGAGATAAACCCATCACACCCTGGAGTCACAGTGCTGTCACTGCTCGTGGCCACACCGACAGTGGGGACACCAGCGTCCTCTTTCCCCTCTGCTTCAGCTTCCTTAGCTTCCCATCCCAGCACAGGGTCCAAAACCAGCCCCAGGGCAGCAAATGATGGCACCAAAACTGCCCACCCTCAAGGGGTTTCACCTGTCCATCCCAAGGGAGGACACCTGGGGACAGACAGGACATGGACGAGGACCATGTGATGCTCTTCCCTCTGCCTAAGGAGATGCCCAAGGAGCATCACTTTACCCCAAATTCCCTCCCCAGGCAGGAGCTCTGGGCTCGCTGAGGTGGGCTCAGGGCCAGGCTGGGCTTTGGGAATGGGTCCTGCCCCAGCTCTATGTCCACAGAAGTGACAGACTCTCCTGGACTTTCAGAATAGTTTCCATATCAGACCCACCAATCTTGCTTTGAAGTTGTTTGGGATTCTCTGTCATCACATTTCCTTGTCAGCACATAAACAGGCTGTGATGAAGCTTTAACCCCTGGGTACTGCCTGTCCCAGGAAGCCTGCAGGAAGCTCCAAATAAACTCAGGTCTCCATATAAACCCTCCTCCCCCAGCAAAGGCAGGCACGGCTCTGGGAGCTGCAGCACTGTCAGCCAGGGCTTGGGCAGGAACGGAAAAATCTCTGTGTCAGAATAATAAAAAGTAATAAAAATGTGCTGTTTCACAGGCACGCTCAGATCCCACAGCAAATATCCCACGGGCAGTGTGTACCCCACGTTCACCGGGCTCAGGCAGGGTCTGTGCTGTGCACGTGGGGTGGTTCACAGCCTGTTGCACATCCAGGAGCTCTCCTGAGCCAGCTGCTGTCCCGGCACAGCTCTGCCATCACCAGCGGGATAATCCCCGTGCCACCCCAGCGCTGCCACCCCCGCCCAGGGTCCCGGGGGGCTCCAAGCTCCCACGTCTCGAGCACTCACATCCTGTTTTCCAAGCGAAGCTGCTGGGAGCTGCAGCCTCGATGGTGATGAAAGAGGCAGCGCGGGCACCCGGAGGTCGGAGCCGGCCCAGCCGGGGCTGAGGTCACTCTGCTGCTCCCTGTTTGTTGCCCGTTCCCACAGTCCCGGTGCCCTTCAGGGCCGGGCAGGGCTGGAGGGATCCCTCTCCTCGCCTGGGGCACCTCGGGGTGAACAATGGGGGCTGAGGGGGTGGGAAACCTGTGCTGGAGAATGCAGCTTATGGCCACTGGCATCGCTTCTTCCGAGGACAGGAGATGGAGGCACGGATCTGCCCCCAGAGCCATCCTGCCCTGCCCAGAGCAAGTCAGGCACAGCCTGAGAGCAGAGACCGGGCACAGCCCGAGACCAGGCACAGCCTGAGAGCAGGCACAGCTCCTCAGGGCTGCAGCTCTTCCTGAGGCCACTGCAGCCCTGGGAGAACGAGGGAAAGGGGCACTGAGATCCTGAAACCCAGCCAGTGACAAAGGCTGCACTAAGGCAACCCCGGGTCCTGCTGCTGCCCCCCAAATCCCTGCACAATTATGTTTTCAAATTAAAAAATAAATCATACTAAAGCTGTTTTCTTTCCCACATTGCTGAGAGGAAAGCCTGCGACAGCAGCAGGGCAGTGCCTGCAGCAGTTATTCCCAATTTCTGACATTTTTGTCAAACCCTGCAGGTTTCGTTTCTGACAGGTCTCATCTCCCTCCAGCTGCAAGTACCCGGAGAAGGGAGAGTCCTCGTGCTGCCATCAGGACTGTAAAGGTTTTACAGATGTTTTCATACCTCCTTTCCCATTGTTTCTGTTTTTCCTTCAGCTGTTGCTCAAGCAAACTGGGGTGAGGGAAGGAGGGAGAAGTTTGCAATGACACGGGTCCAGATTTCACAAAAAGTGTGGGAAGTGTCGAGAAAAAAACGTCAGCAGCAGAAATAACGTCAGAGAGAGCTGAGCTTTCAGGCTGGGCTTTCCGAGGGAGAGAGGAGCGTCCTGGCCGTGGATTCCCAGCTCTGCCCCACAGCAGGGTGAGAGAGAGAGGGTCCAGCCCCGCTTTGGGAAGCTGGCAGGGATGAAGTGCCAGCAGCCCCGCCTGCCACCCCAGCCACACCACGGGCCACCGGCCAAGCAGCCACGAGCCACCCCTGCCCCTCCTCTGCCCCCTGCGTGCCTGGGCACCCTCTGCCAAAGCCCTCGGCTGTGCTCCCACTGCCCAGCAGCGCCCATCCCTGCTCCCCAGCCCCCGTGCCCCCTCCTGGGGCTGACACCGGGCTGTGTTTGCTTCCAGCCCAATGTTCGCAGGGAGGAAAACCAACAACAACGAGGAGGAGGAGGAAGAGGAGGAGGAAGAGGAGGATGAGGGAGTCAAACACTCCCCCTCTGGCTCTGGCCATGGGTACCACGGTGAATCCCATGCCGCAGAAGCTGTTCCTAGCACGAGTCAAGAGCACATCCCCGGGCTGTGTTTTGGGGTGCTGAGCACTGCCAGCAATGCCAGGGGCGTCCCAGTCAGGGTTTCCTGCCGAGGGCTGGGGCCAGCGGAGATGCCCTTCCCCAAGGCAGGATGGGTTTGTTTATGGGGCAACTTTTATCTGCACAAACAGCCCTTGGGCGGGCAGCAGGGATGCGGCTCTGTCCGGATCTGTCCTTATCGCCAGCCGCGATCGGAGGGGAATGTAAACACAGACGGATGGGGTGGAAATGCCGCGGCACAGGGACATCCTCACTGGAATGGGGTCCATCATCATCATCGCATCCTTCACGGGGCTGGAGTGGGGTCCCCAGGCCTCCATGGGAGCGGTGGGGTGCAGGGAGGGCTGGGGATGAGCCTTCCCAAGCAGGAGGCGATGGATGAGGCAAGATGAAAGCTGCCAGCCCACCAGGCAGGAGTTTATCCTTCCCTCGGGTTATTTGCTTCCTGTCTCAGCAAACCTTCCTGCAACCACAGTCCCGTCGGGATTGGTGGAAGTGGGGCAGGAGCTGTCCTTGAGATCCCCCAGGGCTGCTCCCACACCAGGGACAGGGGCATTTCATTACTTATAAAACACATTTTCTTCCCCAGGACCTGCCAGCTTCCCCAAAAGCCACCCCTGCTCAGCTCCCAGTGATTCGAACCAAGTCAGGAGCAAAGACAGCGCTGGTGGAGAGACGGACACCTCGGAGAGGCACTTCTGCTCCCGATTTAGAAGGCTATAATGCGATAACTTTGTATCACATGAGGATGACAAAGGGCTTTCCAGCCCTGGGAGCTGCCCGTGGAATGGGCAGATAAAATGCCCTGGAGAGGAACACGCTGTAATCGGAAGGTGCTGGTAGTGAGGGTGGGAGAACACCCAATGCCTCTTCGCTGCCCGCAGGCAGCTCCCGGGCAGCTGGAGCTCCTGTTCGGGAGCAGGAGTGTCCCTGTCGCTGTCCCTGTCACTGTCCCTGTCGCTGTGTGCTGCCCGGAGCACCGAGCTCCAGCAGGCACCGGGATGGTGACACGCGGTCGGGCTGGCCCTGCTCTGCCCAGCCAGGATGTTCCCTTAAACCCCGACCTTCCCCCGGTCCTTGACCCCAGCACGGTCCATTCTCCAGCAGCAGGAGGAGGAAATGGCAGTGGCCGCCTCTCTGGGCTGGGGGTCACTGCTGATGTCATTCATGCAGGAAATGTTATTTTCCTGCCCCCGTGCCCACTAATCGATTCAGCAGCTGGCACAGGGCGAGGGCTGCCTGCCTGGCACCACAGCCTGCCTGGGGTTCTTGGGGGTCCTTGGGGGTGCCACAACCTGCCTGGGGTCCCACAGGACCTTGGGGGGCAGAAATACCCCTGTCCATACCCCAGCCTGGCAGGACACCGAGATGCTGCCCCGTAGAAAATGCTCAGAGATCCCCTGGGGACCCCCAGCACCCCAGGGATGAGCTTGGCCCTGGCCTGGGGTCCGGAGCCGTGCGTGGCTGCCGAGCTCCATCTGTTGGAGCCGGGGCGATGGACTGGGGAGGCGGGGGCGATGGTTTGGGCAGGTCGGGGCTGGCTGTGTCCCACCGCCGCCTGGACCAGAGGAGCAGCCTCAAGCCCCGGCCCGGGGACAGTCACTGCCGCAGCCTGGGTGACCCCGCGGTGCTGCAGCTCCGGCGGAGCGCTGCCGAAATGCCGCTGGCATCTGCTGGCGTCTGTGGCGGCATCCGCGCTGGAATCCAGGCTGGCTCCCGGCATCCCGGCCGTCAGCAGATGTCAGCACCGGACCGCTGTCCGGTGAGGGCCAGCAGAGCCCTGCGGCCACGGCTGGGGGAGCAGGGGGGAAGGGATGAAGGGCTTTTTCTAGAGGGTACTCGTGAGCAGGGTGGTCCCGAGGATGCTCGGAGGGGCTTCACGCCAGGGTTCCATCCCTGGGTTCCCCCTACCCAGCCCAGGGGGCCCTCCCAGCCGACCCTGCGCCCCTCCCACCGCCCTTCAGCTTCTCTTTAAATCCTTTATTTCATAAAGTATGAAGACAAATCCTATTTTTCCACAGCTCCGGGCCCGGGCAGCCCCACCGGAGCATCCCCGGGGACGCGGCGTGGGGGGCGCGGGACCCGCGTGTGGCCCCGCGGCTCCTCCCGCGTTTGTTCCCGGCCCTCGGGGGAGGGAGGCAAAGCCATTTGGGATGGGGCACACATCTGTCCCCGCCGCGTTCCCACGGGGACACCCGGACCTCCCAGGGCGGCCACCCCGCGTGGGCAGGGCAGGGCACGGAGGGCAGCGCTGCCAACACCCCCGGACTCTGCGGGGTCCCCGCGGCACGGGGGGTGCGACCCCAAAACCGGGGGCACAGGCCGGGGGAGGAAAGGGAGGAAAAGGGGAGAAAAAGGGGGAGAAAAAAAGGGGAGGAAAAGGGGACCCGCCGGCGGTCCCGCCCAGACCCCGCCCATTTAACGCTAAGCCCCGCCCCTGTCCGGGCTAAACCCGCCCCCCGCAGCGCCCCGCTTCTATTTGCATAACCCCGCCCACTCCTGATAAACCCCGCCCAGCCCGTGTGAGCCCCGCCCATCCCGACCCCGCCCCGGCCCGACCCCGCGGTGGAAGGGGCGGAAGGGGCGGGGCCCGGGCCGGAAGCGGCGGTGGCGGCGGCGGCGGCAGCGGCAGCGCCGCTCCTGCTCCCGGTGCCCGTGCGGGTCCCGTCATGTCGGGCCGCTGCTGCCACGGGCAGACGCCCAGTCGCGACATCCCGGGCCCCGGCAAGTGCCTCGCTCTGCCCGACGGGGCCCCGCTGCCGCCCGGCGACTACAGCACCACGCCGGGGGGCACCGTGTTCGGGACCACGCCGGGCGGTGAGCGCCGGGCCGGCCGGGGGACAGCGGGGAGGTGTCGCCGGCGGGAGGGAGGCCGGAGGGGCTCGGTTTGAGCGAGGGTTTGCAGGGCCGAGGGAGCGCTCCCCTTGTGTCCCGGGAGAAGCACGGGGAGCCCCCGGGTGTCCCGGGACTCGGTGGAGGTTTACGGTCCGGGGCACCGGGACAGCCCCGAGGTGTCCGAACCTCGGCAGCGGCTCGGGAGCCTCGCGGGGAGCAGCCTCGGCCTCCCCGTGGTTACTGATTAATTCTAATCTCTAATATTTGCTGTTTTCTCTGGCAGTCAGCAATCCTTGGGGCCTTTTTCTTTATTCCTAATCCCAAATTGTTCCAAATTGTGGAGGCACAGTGCTCTGCTGCTGCAAACGCGCCATGGGCTTGTTCCCTCTTTGTCTGCTGCGAGGTCCTGGGCAGCCTCAGAGCTGCCAGGAGAGGAGGAATCTGTCGGGATTTAATCCTCAAGTAAGAATAATAAACTGGTTGTGCTAAGGGCTCCTCTGTCAGAGAGGTTTTGTGTCCCCATCTCCTCCCTGGGAGTGCATTTTTGGCACTTTGGCCCCCCGGGAGGTGGCCGCAGTTGCAGTGGTGGCCCCTGGCACGGGGTCAGCGTGGGGAATTCCAGCGGCTTCTGCTGCCCCTGAGCCGGGCGTTGGGTTGGTTCCTTTTCCACACCTTGTGGAATTCCTCCCGGTGCCGCTGCACATCGCGGCATCCCTGTCCGGGCGGGTGTGAGCAGCAGGAATGCTGCAGCCAAAAGAACAAACTGTGGGACGGGATCGAGGGTTTGTTGTTCCCTCGGATCTACCGCAGGATTCCAGGGGTTAAAATTGGGAGAGAAGGGGAAGTGACAGTGCTGACTCACCGGGGTTGGTGAGTGCACAGCAGCTGAGGTTTGGGGTTGTTTCGGCCGGCTGTTCCCTGCTCTGAACGCAGCGGATCGCTGCCGGCTCCCGCAGCACCTGCACAGGTGCGGGAGACTTGGGCGCCGTGAGTAACGCAGCAGAAATGAGCAATTAGCGGCGCGCAGTAATGAGCCCTCCGGGGCTGTCAGCCCTTTGTCCCTTTGTCCCTGGGCCAAGAATAGTGTCTGCAGCGGGAGGAGAGGCTGGGCAGCGTTTATGGCCAGGGCGTGCCCACCTGGCTGTCCCAGCGTGTCTGGGGACACCGAGTGCTGCCCGGCCCTGCTGCGGGGTCCCCGCGGTGCTGAGGGCAGGGAGGATTCGGAGCTGCGGGGGGACAGACAGACGGGGCTGTGTGTCTGCCTTGTGGGGCTTGCAGGGAGCAGAGCATCCTGTGCTGTGCGGGTTTTCCTGCTCCATACCCCCTGACCTCCCTGCCAGCCCCGGGGAGCTGCTGGGAACACAGCTTTGGGCGTGTGCAGGAGCCTGTGGGTGCCCGTGACAGCCCAGGCTGGCTGTCCTGCCCTGGCTGCCCTGCCCCAGCTCTCCACGGGCCCTTGGCTTTCAGGAGCTCTGGCATGAAGCTGTTGGAGGAGCATGGAAGCTCCCAGTGTTGGTACAGGAGCTGCACTTCCAGGAATCCCTGCCTCCTCCTCCTCCTCCTCTGTGAGCTTCCCAGGAATTTAACACCCCTCTCCCAGCCAGCTGAACTGTTGGGTTGGATCCCCTGCCTGGAACAAGTTGAGTTCAGAATCATCAGTGAAAAGTTTTTCTGTGTTTTGAGAACTCCCTGGCAGAACTTCATTGGAACACAAAGCCGGACGTGTTATTTATGTATTTATTTTATATTTATAGTGTTCAAACCAAAGGGAGTTGATTGTTCCAGGACAGATGGTGGCAGGAGCTGTTTGCCTGCACGTGTGTACTTTAGTTAACACTTTTGGGGAGGGCGCAAGGACAAGTCCCTTTCCCTCTGGCTGGAACAGGAGCAGAGCAGGACATACCTGATCCAAAGGGGTGTGCAGCCTCCTCTTGGGAAGAAAACTTTTTTTTCCAGCACTTACTGGGTTAAGGCTGTTTGGAGAGATCCCTTTTCTGCCTGTGGTTTTTGAGCTTTTTCCATTAAATTCCTTCATAAGGAACAGGGTGTTCAGTAGTGTTCCTAGAAATCCATGCCTGGAGGCTTGGTGTGCTAGGCTGGGAGGTTCCTGGTTAACCCTTGGAGTATGAACCATCTGTGTAAGCCTTTAGAAAGGTGTGTGTAAGCGCTGCTCTGCCAAGGGAAGTGTCCATGCAGGAATTCCTGCTGGGCAGCACTCAGGGACACAGCCCTGCCCTGTCCTGTCCCTGGTGTGTGTCCACCTGCTGCTTCCAGCCCCTGTCTGGGGTTTGGAGCCCTGTGCTGAGTACCTGATGTCTCACCTTTCGAGGCAGGTATGGTGTCAGTGTACCTGGGATTCTGGTAAGGTAACCCAGACTGAGCAGTGAAGGGCTGCATCACAGTTATCACTAAAACATCCAACCCCTGAGTGTTTTGGATTGCAAGGAACCCTAGAGATCTTGGGCTGGGCAGGGAGGGCTGACCCTGTTCCTGTCCCCCCAGGTACCAGGATTATTTATGACCGTAAGTTCTTGATGGAATGCCGCAATTCTCCGGTTGCCAAAACTCCCCCCTCCGACCTTCCGGACATTCCAGGTGTGACCAGCCCCAGTGTGGAGGAGTTGAAGCTTGAAAACCACCATGTCCAAAGCTGTGAGGAGAAAGCGAGCGCAGGTGAGTGCAGGCAGCGAAAGCCCAGCAGCCTAGGAGGGGCACTGCTGGTTCCTAGAAATTCCAGAACTGGAAGGGAGCCAGGAGATTCCCAGGAACTGGGATCAATTCTCCAATAACTTCTTGGAAAGTGACAGTGAGCTCAGTGTTACAGGGTAACAAGGTTCTCGCAGTTGTTTGATCCTGCTGTGGGCCCCAGCAATGGGACTTTCACAGCTATTGGGTGTAATTTGATATAAATCCCATTAATTCAGCATTTGGGAAGCTGCTGTTGGAGCCCTGTGGAGAGCAGAGGGGCAGCTGCTGCTGCCTCTCCCTGAGCTGGGCTGTGCTGCAGCTGCTTGGAGTTTCAAGTTACAATTCAGAGCAGGATTTACTTGGGTTTTTAATATCAGCCTGAGTTGTAAATTCCTTGTGCCTGTTTCTGACCCCGTTTTGTGACAGGGACACTTCTCTGAGGCCCTGCTGCAGCAACACGAGCCAATGTTGCCTTTGAATAATTGTTTTTAAAGTTATTTGAGGTTATTTTTTGAAGCAACCTGAACCTACCAAGTGCAAGTATTTCTCTCTAAAAATAAAGATATGAAGGCTCTTGTTATGTGCTTGCTCCAAGTCAGGATTGCCTCATGCCTGACACACTGTTGTGACCTGAAGTGTCTTACTGGACTCCCTGGCACCCTGAAATGCAGGCTGGCTGCTGGGTTGTGACTCTCCCAGAGAATCTCCGTCCTCAGGAGCAGCTCCTGGCTGCCCTCACTGGCTCCTGCCAGGCTGTGGGAGCAGCCCTTGGGATCCTGAGTGTGAAATGTGCCTGGCTGGTTTGTACCAGGGATTGTACTCAGTGTGGTTCTTTACATTCCTGGTTACAGGGAAATCCAGGGCTAAGAATAAATTATTTAAAGGGCATTTTCTCTACCTGTGCTCTGGTGTGTCTGAAGGAGATCCCCCAGCACTGACACCTTTACCAGATCTTCACAAGATGATTTTCACACCACCCTGATACCTGAATGCAGATTTTGAGGCCAAACGACCCCATTTCTGAAGCACAGCTGCTCCTTCACTAAAGTCTTTGGTATTTAATGTGGAACTCTGAGCACTCACCTGTGGTTTTGTCCCTCCCAGCAGGTGAGGAAGAGCAGTTCGACATGGACATCTAAGGCACCTGCCCGGAGAGTGCTGATCCAGTGAAGCACCAGGACTTGTTTTGAGGATTCCCACCAGCCAGGCTTACAGCAGCCATGCCTTGAGTGCCTTCCTGCTCCTGGGAAAGGCAGATTCCCTCGGGAGAGCAGAACAGAGCAGTCCTGTTCCAGGGGCCGGGTCTCGGGATGCTGCAGGAGACACTCTCCCCCTTGGTTTCAGTTCCAGTTTTATGCTTTTGTTAATCATTTTAATACGGTAACAGTTACAGAAATGCAATATAAGGGAGAAATAAAAATCATGTGGAGTCTCCTGGTGTGGAGATGAATGCAATAAATGTGGCTTCTGTTCCTTATTCCAGTGAGAAACTGCTGACCTGAGGCGTTAAAATGGTGCCCCCTGTGCTGCTGGGGCTGGGCCAAAATCCCTGGTCCCTGGGGGAAGTCTAGGTCTGCCAAATCTGCCCCCAGAATAGTGACAAAAACTGTGCCCTGAGTGCTTGCAGAAGGCTCTGTCACAAATTGTGTTCTCTTGCCTGCTTGGCAAGGGTTGAGCTCGGGCTGCAGGTGGAAATATTTGGGATCAGTTTAGCTGGAGGCACTTTGGGGTTTCCTGACTGAGCTGCCTTCTGCCCTGCCAGGGAGAGGAAGGAACCTCCAGTTCCTCAACTGCAGTTCTTTCTTTCTGGCATGTGCTTGCCTGGGTTTGTGATCCATGGCGAAATTTCCTGCTTTACTCTTGCTCCTCTTTCATTGTATATTGGGCAGGGGACTTCACAGGGAGGTTAGAAACCAAGTCAGTCTGGGTTTGAGATGGGAATTTTCATCAGAGAAGCTTAATTTTGCTGTGGGAAAGTTCAGTTTGGGTCCCCAGAGCAGATATCTTCATTTTTAACCTCAGTGAGGTTTGATAAATGTGGTCTGGACAGTCTGTAAGACACGTTGCTGTGTTACTGCTGTGGGTGGAGGCACCTCAAAAGAGGAGAATCCATAAGGGGCATAGCCTGAACTTCAGACTTCCCAAACCACAAGGAGTGTCTGTGCAAATCAGGTTTGGTAGATAGCATTTAAATATCTGCTAATGAAGCTCAGTGGTGACATTATGATATGCAAACCCTCAATAATGAGTAACAGAACAAAGCAATTGCTGCAGATAAACCTGCATTTCTCTAAGATAAGATGTAAGGGTTTCTCTGAAACCTTAATGGGAACAAATCCAAATTCATTGCCCTTAGGTGTGACTTTATCAGTCTCAGCTTCACCAGTTAGGATGAGAGGAGCTGCTGCAGCTGGGACTGACTTTTTTCTGTGCTAAATTGGCAGTTTTGGTTTAAAATGGCACTGCTGGGCTGTGGTGCAGCTGCAGTTTTTCGTTTAGGAAAATTTCCCATGTTGATGGTAATTCCCCCAAAGTTCCCCTGCTTCGGGGAAGGCTGAAATAGCCATGGCAGGCTGGGCAGGATCTGTAGGGATGAATCCCTGTGCTTGTGCTCGTTCTCCTGCTCTGTCCTAACCAAATGTTAGGAATTACTGCTCCAGGGAGGGTTTACAGTGGGAAGGGTTGGATTAATGAAACCCTTGGTGAGCAGGTTTCCTGGACAGGGAGCTCAGTAGGGTTGGGTGTCCTGTGTGCCTGGGCAGTGTCCCACTGTGTGTTTGGTGGGAGACGTGGGCTGGTGGCCCTGGGATCCCCTGGAGGTGCCATCCCAAGCTGAGGGCTGCACATCCCGGCAGTCTGGGAAAGGAAGGAGCTGATCTCAGCCACGGCTGTTGCAGGAGCCTTGCGATGCTGGGCTTTGGTGTGGGTACAAAAGTGGCTGCCCGGTTTTTGGGGGTGTCAGGTATTGCAGGTAATGCTCTTAAATGCCATTCCCTCCCACCTGCAGGAGTGGTAACACGTGCTGGAGGTGTTAAGTGCTTTGTCTATGTCCCGGCAGCTTTGGCAGCTTTGCATCGGTATCTGCTGCTTATGCAGACCTGGGGCAGCATCAAAGCACCAGGTGCCTCCGACACTGATAATTCAGAGGGAGGGAGGAAACCCTGTGAAACACCTGGCCAGGTGTGACCAGGGGTCCTGCTGGGTTCTCGGTGCAGGGCCCTGGGGCCATGGGCACATCAGGACCGTTGTGGGGGCCAGAGAGAGCTGTGACCAAAGCAGTGGGTGTGATGAGGTGATGATACTCACGGACATCTGCTCTGCTGCAATTTGTCCTGAGCCCATTCCTTAAACCTTTTCACCCGTGCTGTGGGACCAAGTGGCCTCAGCATCCCACTGCTCTGGTCCTTCGCCCTTCACTCCCCCCTTCACACCCCCTGCATCCTTCAGCCAGACAGTTTTGGATCCACCTCCCACGTGCGTTCATGTTTGCAGGTCTCCAAGCTTGCCTGAGCGTTGCAAGGAGCAGCTCAGCATTCCAGGGCACATCCCCGCTTCCCCAGGGTCTGCTCCTCACCCCCCCAGGCCGAGGAGCTGCTTTTTGCACGGGCTGAGCCCAGTTGTGCACAGTGGGAGGGAGGCAGTCGTGGGTGGCTGAGGCACAGCTGGGATGCTCCGGGGAGGTCCAGGGACAAGTTGGCTTTGTCGTTGCATTTCCCATCCCAGCCCCTTTTTGTCTCAAGCAGGCAGAGCAGCACTCCCGGTGTCCCTGTGTCCTGCCCCATGTCCCTGTGCCCTGCTCTGTGTCCCAGTCACGGGACAAACACCACCTGCCCGAGCCAGCTGCTGCTCTAATGCACCATTTGTACAAATATCACCCTCGGCCTGTGATAAGACCCCTCGCTCTGCTTGTTCTCGCTTTTTCCTTTCTTTGTAATCTGTGCCTGCAGTCCCCCCCGGCCAAGCCAGCCCTTCCCAGAGCAGAACCTGCCAGCTTCCCCCAGGGCTGCTGAAGGGTCCTGGGCAGGACTGGGGCTGTCCCCCCTCTTTATTGTCCCCCTGCGTGTCTGGGCTGCCTCTGTCCCCCAGCCGATGTAGATTGGGGCAGGAGCAGGACCAGAGCTCTCCCTGCTCAGTTCAAGTCTCCCCTCACAGCCCGAGCCTGGCAGAGCCCGGCTCGCCGGCAGATCCTTGCCTAAACCCGACTTTATTGTCATTGTCCACACTTTGATGTTTTCCTTACAGCCCTGGAATCCCGGCCTTTATTTNATCTTTGCTTTGGAACTGTTTGTGAGCAGGAGCAGCAAAACCGTGGAGAAAGAGGCAAAAGAATGTAACTTTACATCACCCAGAGCACAGAGAGAGCGCAGGTTCCTGCTTTGCCTCCTGCCGGGGGTCAGCCCCGAGCCCCCGGCCCACCCTTGACAGCTCCTGCAAATGACCCTCTAATGACGGGATGGTCGCAGTGTGAAAGCTGTCGGAATATGTGAGCGGCCCCGGGGAGGCTCTGCTGGGGCGGGGGAGCACCAGACACGCTTTGTTTATCCGCCGGCCGGGATGTGGATTGGGATGATCAGGCTGGGCTGGGATGTGGAATCGGGGCTGCTGCTCCCGGGAGAGGCGGGGTGGGGATGGCCCTGTCCCTGTCCCTGTCCCTGTCCCTGTCCCTGTCCCTGTCCCTGTCCCTGTCCCGTCCTGCGCAGCACCAGGGCCACCCGCCGCTGCGGGGGGATCCCGCCCGTCCCCTCTGCTGCCTGGGGGCCACCGGCGGGTCCCCACGCGTGTGTTGTGTCCCCGTCCGGGGAGGCAGCTCTCAGCCTGGGGCTCCCAGAGCCACGGCCGAGGTCAATCCCGGGGTCTGATCCTCGCTGCCCGTCCCCGGGGCTGCCGTGCGGGAGGACACGGCCACCCCGGGGCACCCAGGAGCCCGGACATCGCCCCCAGCCCCATCACCGCTCCGGGTGGGTGACCCAGAGGAGCTGCCTGCACCACAGGCTTCGAATTCACTGCTCTGACAGGGCACGGCCCTTCCCTTATCTCCGAGGAGTAAATAAAGGAGGAAAATCCCTTTAGCCTCCCCTTCCACGCCTGCAGGTGCCTCCCTTGCTCTTGAGCAACCCCTCATCAGGGTGGGAACAGCTTCGTCATTGTCTCACGTGAGCTTTGGAGCTCTCGAGCATCTTTTGCATCTTTACTGCACTCCTTTTTTGGATGAACCCCCTTGCTCTGGTGGTTTCAGGAGCAGCCAGAGCCCACCTGCTCCCGGAGCAACTGCAGCCAGAGCAGGGAGGAGCTCTGGATGCAACAGATGGGACACAGAGAAGGAGACACTCACATCCTGGCAGACCATCAACAGCAAGAATCAACAGAATAGCGGGGGGGGATTTAATATATATAATTTATTGATGAACTGTACAGCTGTGACCTTTTCACTACACCCCATCCAGCGAGGGGGAAAAGGCTTGAGCAGAGCTGTGGTTACTTGTTTGTTACAGCTGCCCACTTGCATCTGCCAGCTGGGGCTCTGGACATCAGGCAATACATTCACTTGTCTGAGTTGTAATAGAAATCTGATAGTTTTAATAGAAATATAATAGACTTCTTAGGAGAAATGCCTAAACCCCAGGGGAGATTGAAAATCCCAGTGGTGTGGATGCTCAGCATGGCCAGACACTGGAGCTGCAGGGTGCTGAGAACCTGTTGCTCCTGGTGAGTCTCATGGCTGTGAAAAGCAGCATTGCCTGAACCATGTGGTGGCAGGGAGCGATGCTGCTGTGCCCCCCCAGTCCTGCACCTCACTCCTGCCTCTGTCCCAGACACAGCAGCTGCCCTGGTAAAGGGCACCCAGCACTCCAGAGCTGCCCCTGGTGCCATAGCGAGGTGGCTGCTGGCCTTTTCCACGTGCAGCCTGGATCCAGCCAGGCACTGTGGTGCTGCCGGGCACCAACTGCTCCCCAGGTCCAGCCAGGGCTGTGCCAACCCAAGGGCGTGGGCTTCAGAGACGCCCTGGTCTGTGCAGTGCTCGTGGGTCGGGTCCTTGGGGCACTTTTGGGCAGAGATGTGGACCTTCCTGGCAGGGTACGGGGTGGCCTCAGTTGCAGCCACACTCCTCGATGATCATGTCCTCGTGGTGTCGGATGACGATCTCACCCTTCTCGTAGTAGAGCATGGAGAGGGGGCTCATCTTGACTGGGGAGCAGGCGGGACACGGCACCAGGTTGGGCTTGTAGAGCTGCAGCAAACTCTGTGGGAGACACGGGAAGGGCAGAACATCCCCCTGCTGCGGGCAGGGCTGGGGCTGTGGGGGGCGCAGGGGCAGGACCCCTCTTACCTGCATGTAGGCGTGGTTGGTGGGCTTGAAGGTCTCGTCCACGGGCGAGGGGCACAGCCCCTCACAGCGGTACGCGTTGTACTTCTTGGGGTACACGATCCAGCTGCCCCAGCCCGTCTGCTCGAAATCCACCACCATGTCCACCCTCCTGCACAGCGCCCGGCCCTGCTCCCGCGGCACGGCCGCGCCAGCATCGCTCGCTTTGATCCTTTGCTTCTCCATCCTGTTCCTGCGCTGCCGGCGCGTCCCCGCGCCCTGCGAGCCGCTGTCCCGCATGATGTACTTGGAGGTCTCTGCTGTCCTGATGAGGCTGTGGTCTCCCGGAGACTTGTCCTTGGAGAAGACGAGCAGTAGGACTCTGTCTGCCGCGTCCTGGGGCAGGGCTGGGTTCCCGTGGCCGGTGTCTCTCAGGGCAGTGGTGGCCGGGGCAGCCGAGCCACTCACGTCCCACTGCCCCCTTCCCGTGGCACTGGAGTGCCCAGGGACCACGGCTTGGTGGAGCCAGGACCGCAGCAGGTTGGTGACCTCAAAGACTTTCCAGGAGGCCTGGGTGGCAGAGGGGCTGCCAGCCACGGTGCCCAGGAAGAGCTGGTGGGCGCAGGTCCCATCTCGCCGGCACCTGCGCCGCTGGCTGTGGTAGATGTCCAGGGACACGTTGTGGGCACGGGAGAGGCCGGGCAGGCGGACGCGGAGCTGGGCCAGACTCACCTCCTGGCTGCTGGAGAGGGACGACATGTCGAAGGAGAGCGCCCAGCGGGAGCCGTTCTGCAGCGAGTCTGAAAGCCAAGGGCACGGTGAGGGCACCTGGTGCCAGGGGTGCCAGAGCTGGGGCGACGGTGCCCCCGCCTACTGCCGGGGAACCATCCCGGCCGTGGGAGCCCGAGGGTCGGGAGAAAGCAGCTGGATCCACCTGAGAGCCAGCGAGAGCCTCAGGCAGGGCTGGTCCTGGGAACAGGGATGCACAGGACAGTGGGGATCTCTGGACAGGGGTGCGTGGGGACAGTGTAGGTCCCGGGGACGGTGCTGGACCCAGGACAGGGAGGCTCGGGGACAGTGGCAGTGCCGCGAAGAAGGACGGGCTGATCCCGGGGACAGGGCTGCCCGGAAATCGTAAGGGACCCAGGGACAGGGATAGTCCCAGGACAGGGATGCTCGAGGGCGGTGCCGGTCCTGGGGACAGTGCGGGTCCCAGGACAGGGATGCTCGGGGACGCTGCGAGCCCCGGGGACGGTGCCGGTCCCAGAACAGGGATGCCCGCGGCCCCACTCACCGTGCGGGGAGAGGCTGAGAGCGGCGGCGGCGGCGGCGCGGAGCGGGGCGGGAGGGGCGCGGAGCAGCTGCAGCATCAGCGCGGGGCAGCGCGGCGGAGCGCGGGCCGGGGCACGGGGGGATGCTCCGGTCGGTGCCCAGGTGAGTGCCCGGGGGGATGCTCCGGTCGGTGCCCAGGTGAGTGCCCGAGTGGGTTCTTCGGTCGGTGCCCAGGTGAATGCCCTGGTCGGAGCGCAGCCCAGGCGGAGCAGGGCCAGGGCGCAGAGCGCCAGCGCGGGCACGGAGCGGAGCGGGACCCGCATGTCTGCCCGGGCCACCCGCAGCCTCCCTATTTGTACAGCGGCTCCGAGCGC